>WURV02154346.1:0-35873 GCA_011762755.2 Epimenia babai
TTAGAAAAATGCCCCCTTAGACCCGTCGTGTACTTCAGATTTCTCGATGACATTTTTGGTATTTGGCAACATGGCGAGCGGTTGTCCACGGGTTTACCCTGTTAAATATGGTAAGTTGGACCGACGTACCACAAGCTGTTTATTTTCAATTGGGAACGGATTTCCGGTTTCCTAATGCATGCGGGCGACACAACATGGCGAAATATTTACATATCTTTAATCGGGTCGCCCATATTCAGCGCTACCGACAAATTCTCTTCGTACTGCTCAAGCATGGGTTTGATGATTTGTTAACGCGAATGCGCGTCTACGACTACCTCAAGCTTGGTCCCAAAGCTTTTTTCTCGAAGCCAAAAAAACCCGATGGGAAACTGGTGAGCCCCAAAAGCATCCGTCAGGCGCTAGAAGAGTTAGGCCCTACCTTTATTAAGATGGGGCAAATGCTTTCCACCCGGCCTGATCTCTTGCCTCAGGATGTGATCAACGAACTGGAAAAGTTACAGGATGATGTGGCACCCTTTGAATTTTCTAAGGTGCAAGACATTGTTTACAAAGAATTTGGGAAATCACCCGAGGAGATTTTTGCCGATTTTTCTCCCGAGCCTCTCGCGGCTGGTTCCATTGGCCAAGTTCATGTAGCTCGCTTGGCCGATGGCGAAAAGGTCGTGGTGAAGATTCGGCGTCCGGGAATTCGCCGCGCGGTTGATATCGACCTGGAGATCATGGCGCATTTCGCAGCCCTCATGGAGAAGCAGCTGGATCTCGCTCAAATCCAAAAACCGACCGCCCTCGTGGCGGAATTCCGCAAAGCGATTATGCGTGAGTTGGATTTTTATGTAGAAGCGTCCCATATGCATCGCTTTTCCCATCAGTTCCGCAATGAACCTGCGGTGTTAGTTCCCGAGTTATTTGAGGACTTATGTAGCGAGCGCGTCCTGACCATGGCTTTTGTGGATGGCATCAAACCGCGCAAGCCAGCGGTGCTTGAGGAACATGGCATCGATCCGAAAGCGGTGGCGCTTCAAGGGGCGGACTTGCTGTTCCAGCAGGTATTTATCCACGGCTTTTTCCACGCTGACCCTCATCCTGGCAATATTTTGGTGATGGCAGACGGCCGTATTTGCTTCCTGGACTTCGGCATGATGGGACGTTTGGATCGCACCAGCCGGGATTGGTTCACGGATATTTTCGTGGCGGTCATTTCCCAAAATGAAAGCAAAGTTGCCGATCTTCTTCTGAGACTCACCCATGGGCATAATTTGGTGAATCGCTCGGGGTTAGAACGGGAAATAGCTGGTTTGATCGATCAGTATCTTTACCGCCCACTAAAAAATCTGAACGTGGGTCAACTCATGGGTGACCTTTTCTCCCTAACAATTCGCCATGAACTGAGTATGCCGCCCCAATTCTTTTTGTTGATCAAAGCGATCTCCCAAATGGAGGACCTGGGGAAGCGCATGCAGCCTGATTTCGATCTTCCCCATCATTTGGGTCCGCAGGTGCGCCAATTATTGGTTCGGCGCTATGGCTTCAAGCGGGTTATGCGGGACTTCTATGAGACGGGCTCCGATTTGGTTTACCTGCTTCGTGAAGTGCCAGGCGAGCTAAGGGAAATCCTCAAACTTACCAAGCACGGCAAAATGCGCATGGAGTTTGAACATGCGGGTCTGGAGCCTTTGCGAAGCACTTTGGATCGGGTAAGTTCCCGCATCGCCTCTTCCATTGTCTTGGCTTCCATGATTGTCGGATCGTCGTTGATCGTCGTCGCCGATGTTCCGCCAAAGTGGAACGAAATTCCTATCATCGGCCTTGGGGGCTATGTGTTTTCAGCCTTCATGGGATTGAGTTTGCTGACGAGCATTTACAGGGATCGACATCGGTAAAACAGAGTGAACATGTGATTTTTTTGTGGGAAGGTGAAACTAATGGCTCTCCAAAAGCATCTAGGTTACGACTCGAGTGTTTCAGCTACTAGGAGGATCACCTTGAAACGAATCATATTGCTGGCACTGGGATGCGGCTTGGTCGCCTGTACATCCTATTGGTCTGCGTCGCAAAATCAAGCGATCGCGCCCGTGAAACGTGAGGTGGCAATGAAGAATCATAACCAAGAGCATTCCAGCGAAGAGAAGGGTCTCCACATAAATTTCTCCTCAGGGGAAAAGGAAACCACATCCGAAGCATCTCTGAAAACAGTCTCGGGAGATCCGCTTTCCCCGGAAGAGCGGCAGGCACTTTTGAAACGATTGCCTGCTTTTGAAAAGCCGCCGGAAGTGGAACCGTTCCACAAACGCCTATCAACGCGACCTGCGCCTCGCCCTGGGGAAATCGTTGATGAAGTTTTTCCAACGCTGGATCCTCCGTCGGAGCGTCCGGATCCTGTGGCTATCGGACCCTTGCGCATTCTTCGCTATGCGCCGGTTGGGAAGATTGCGACCGGCGCAGCCGTAAGCATCACCTTTTCAGAGCCGATGATCCCTATCACCAGTCAGGATGATTTGCAGGAACGACCGGTTCCGGTTACCATGACCCCGACTCTTGAGGGGCAGTGGCGTTGGTTGGGCACGCAAACGCTGGTATTCGATCGCAAAAATCGCTTCCCGCTAGCAACTCAATTCACGGTAACCATTCCCGAAGGAACGAAATCCCATAAAGGCGCGGTTTTAGAACAAGCAGAGAGTTGGAGCTTCCGGACGGGAACCCTGCAAGTGAAATCCGTCCTGCCCCATGCAGGTGGAACGCTTCAGCTCGATCCTGTGTTCTTGTTTCGTTTTAATGGAGAGCTTTCCAGAGCGGAAGCCTTGGAAAGCGTTCAGCTAACGGAAAATGGTCAACGCGTAGGTTTGCGTATCATTGACCGCAAAGACTATATTGAGCTTTATTTGAAGAAGATCCACGCTGCCGCAGATGGAGAGCCTGATTGGGAAAAATTGGCTGAGGATGCCTTAGTGGGTCGGGACGGTTTACCCAATCGCTGGTTAGCTTTTCATCCCTCCCGTAGCTTGAAACCGGACGCGACCATAAAAGTGACGATCGGTCCTGGTTTACCTTCCAGCGAAGGCCCATTGCTCACAGACAAAGCACAAGTCTACACATATCGAACCTATCCGCCACTTGCGTTGAAGAACACAAGCTTTGATCGGCGTCCTCCGCAACCCAATCAACCTATTACTCTCTTCTTCAATAATCAGTTGGATGAAAGCCGGTTCCGCAAATCCATGGTCACGGTAGAGCCGCAAGTGGATGATTTTCAGGTGGAATGCCGTTACAGTCGCATCACGGTAATGGGAGCATTCAGTGCCAGACAAATCTATCGCATTCGCGTTGCCAAAAGCCTAACCGATGTTTATGGCCAAACCTTGTCGTCTGATGTTGAGCGAACCTTTAAAGTTGGTAACCTAATTCCCCGTTTATATTGGGATTTGGGCCAACTCCAACTTCTGGATCCTTTTGAGGAACCCGAATTGACATGGACCAATGCAAATTACAAGCAGGTTCAAGTTCAGGTTCGTCGAGTGACTCCCAAGGATTGGCAAGCTTATGGCGAATTCTTGAAGCATAACTATCAGGCGGACCTGAAGGTATTACCAGGCGAAGTCCTACTCACGGAAGATAGGACCCTCAAGGACGAAGAAACCAAAAGCGAGCAGCAACAGAGCCTTGATTTAGGGCCGCTGTTGAAAGATGGTTTTGGCCAATTCATTGTAACGGTAGAGCCCAAAGGGTCTTTGCTTCAAAAAATGAAAAAAAGGAATTTACCCAAATTGGTGACTTGGGTGCAGCGAAGCTCAACGGGCCTCGTTGTGTACACGGATATGAATCAGATGCGGGTTTGGACCCAGGATCTGGAAAATGGCAAGCCTATGGCAGATGTCGCTTTGAGCCTGATCGAAAGCGGCACTGGCAAAAGCCATGGTCAAGCGCGTTCAGATGCACAAGGGCTGGTACGTTTCACCTTGCCTGCAAAACCGGCCGGCACGGATTTGCTTGTCGTGGCCCATCAAGGTTCGGACAGTGTGTTCTTACCTGAAAAAATCGATGGCTATAAAGCTTGGATCAAGGGCGGGTTTCATAATCGGGTCGTGACCTATTTGACGGATGGTCGCAATTTATATCGTCCGAACGAAAAAGTTCGCGTGAAGGGATGGCTGCGACAAGTGAGTCCGGAACATGCGGACAAAACGCAACTGTTTTCCCTCAAGCAATTAGCTTTTACCGCTCAAGATGCCCGTGGAAACAAATTTGCCGAGGGCATGGTGGATGTATCCGGCCTGGGCGGATTTGATTTGAGTTTTCAAATCCCCGATGATGTCAATCTTGGCTATGCGACGGTGAACCTAAGGGACCCCAATCCGAAGCCTCGCAAGAAACATGAAGCCGCTTTCCAGCATGCATCATATTCCTTCCGTATCGAAGAATACCGTCGACCTGAATATGAGGTCAGCATTTCTCATCCTGCCGGCCCTCACAAAGTAGGCGACTCGGTAAATGCGGAAGTCAGCGCGACTTACTATTCCGGCGGTGGTTTGGCTGAGGCGCCGGTTCGTTGGAATATTCAAACTAAAACGACACATTACGCGCCACCTGGTTGGCCTAACTTTACCTTCGGTAAGCGTTTTGCCTTTTGGGATCGGTTTCATGATGAAGACCCGGGTACTTTTTTTACCGAAACGGGTGAAACAGATAATGAGGGCAACCATCGTCTTTCTCTCCATTTGGAAAAAGCTGGTCAGCCTTTGCCGCATACATGTCTATTGAGTGCAGCTGTAAGCGATGTGAATGCTCAGGAGTGGCAGGCGCAGTCGAGTTTCCTGGTTCATCCCGGCGATGCCTATGTCGGTGTACGCACCTTCCGTTATTTTGTGGAGAAGGGCAAACCCTTTGGTGGCGAACTGATTGTCACCGATCTCGATGGCAAGGCGGTATCTGGGAAATCGGTAACTATTCAAGCCTTCCATTTGAAGTGGGCAGCCAATAAACAGCAAGAAAATCTTGTCCACGAGAGTCAGGTCACGAGTGACGCTGAGCCCGTGGCCTTTGAATTCCCTACACCAGAGGGTGGTCAGTACATGATTCGCGTGCTGGTGGCTGATGATGAGGGGCGCCAGAACATGACCCAATTTAACCGTTGGGTCTCCGGCGAATCTCGACCTTATCGCGATCAGGAAGGTTTACAAACGATCACCTTGATCCCGGATAAGGATTCCTATCAACCCGGAGATGTCGCTGAAATTCTGGTTCAAGCACCTTTTCAACCAGTGGAGGGAATGGCATCAGTAACCCACGGCCTCCTCAAATCTCTTGAACCACTCGTGTTCGACGGTCAATCCGCCACGATTAAAGTGCCTATCAAGGAATCCGACATTCCCAATCTTCAGCTCCAGGTTGAATTGGTGGGTCAGGGTCCAAGGAAGAATGACGCGGGTCAAGCCGATGCTTCTTTGCCGCCGAAGCCAATGCATGCGACAGGTCAGTTAAAACTCAAAGTACCGCCCTTGGCGAGAAAACTCCGGATTTCTGTGCTTCCCGAATTTGAAACTGTTTCCCCTGGTGAGAAAACCAAGGTTCGTATCGATGTCAGGGATGCATCGGGCAAGAATTTGCCTGATACAGAGGTCGCACTCATGATGGTCGACGAATCCGTGCTTGCCCTAAGCGGTTTTGAATTAGGTGATCCGTTGGATGTGTTCTACCCGGAATTGAGCAATATGCTCCATGTGGATCGCCTACGGTCTCTCTTGGAAGCTCGGGGACAAGATTACAGGCTTATGTCTGATGCAGGCCCCAGAGCCGGTAGCTCCAGATATGCCATGAAGATGGCACCCGCACCGATGGCGGAAATGGTGGCGTCGGATTTGTCGGAGGATGGAAGTTCCGGGGAACAACCCATTCAAATTCGTCGCAACTTTGATCCGGTAGCGGCCTTCTTACCCAATTTGAAGACGGATGGTTCCGGGCAATTAGAAGCCGAAATCGAGTTACCCGATAACCTGACCCGCTATCGCATTATGGTTGTGGCGGCATCAGGTGGTGCTAATTTTGGTACGGGCGAAGCCAATCTCACGGCACGTCTGCCGTTGATGCTACGACCATCGCCGCCGCGCTTTCTCAACTATGGCGATCAATGCCAACTTCCCATGGTGGTTCAGAACCAAACCGAAAGTCCACTGATGGTGAATTTTGTAGCTCGCACACAGAACCTGGCACTGCGCGAGGCAGCTTCAAGAAAGTTCCGATTGGAAGCGGGTCAGCGCGTGGAAGTGCTCTTGGAAGCCGCAGCCGAATCCGTGGGAACAGCTCGAGTTCAAGCCGCTGTTTTTGCTGATGGTGCCCTTGATGCGGCCGAAATAGCCTTCCCGGTGTGGACGCCTGCGACGACTGAGGCCTTCGCAACCTACGGCGTGCTGGATGAAGGGTCTATTTCCCAAAAAGTGCAACCGCCAAGCGATGCCATTGCTGAATTTGGCGGTTTGGAAATCACGACCTCTTCCACAGCGCTTCAGGGCCTGACCGATGCACTCCTGTATCTGGTTGATTATCCCTTTAGCTGCAGTGAACAACTTAGCTCGCGTATTTTAGCTGTAGTTGCTTTGCGTGATGTATTGGATGCCTTTGGCGGCGAGATCGATGCAGAAACCTTGGATGTCCGAATTCAGGAGGACTTGAAGCGACTGGAATCCTTGCAAAACAGCGACGGAGGCTACGGGTTCTGGCGCAGAAACGAAAAATCTTGGCCATTTCTCACTATTCACGTCACTCACGCGATGGTCAGAGCTCAGCAAAAAGATTTTGACGTATCTCAGCAAACCCTGAATAAAGCTTTTGGTTACTTGGAATCGATTGAACGCCATTTGGACAAGAAATGGGGTGAAAAAACGCGCTATTCCCTGAAAGCCTATGCGGTATATGTATTAGAGCTCGGTGGAAAATCAAGCGCCAGCTTGGCGCAGAAAACCTTTGCCAGCCTGTCCATGGATGAGGCACCGATGGAAGCACTGGGCTGGTTGTTGCCCAGTCTGTCCAGTGGCGATCAAGAGCGTGTTTTGCGCTTTTTCACCAACCGTATTAGTGAAACGGCCGCGACCGCGCAAATCACCAGTCGCTATCAGGACAAGGGGTATTTGGTGCTCCACGCTGAACGCAGGGATGATGCAGTCATCCTGGAAAGCCTCATTCGCGTGGCGCCGCAAAATGATGTCATCGTCAAATTAGTGCGCGGTTTAATGGCGGCCCGGGTTCAAGGACGTTGGCGCAGTACCCAGGAAAATGTCTTTGTGCTTCTGGCCTTGGATAAATACTTCAAGACCTTTGAAAAGAAAACGCCCCAATTCTTGGCTCAACTTTGGTTGGGTGATGAGTTTGCAGGGGATCAAACCTATTCCGGTCGCGAGACAGTTCGCCGTCAATTAGATGTTCCCATGGCTTGGCTCCAAAACAGGGGAGCAACGGATTTACTATTGGCGAAAGAAGGGGAAGGGCGGCTCTATTACCGATTAGGTATGCGCTATGCGCCTAAGAATCTGGAGCTCGAGCCTTCTTCTCATGGCTTCTACGTGTCACGCAAGTACGAAGCGATTGATGACCCGCAAGACGTAACCACGAGCGATGATGGCACCGTGGTCGTCAAGCGTGGCGCTAAGGTCAAGGTGACCGTTACCATGTTGGCTCAGGCGCGTCGCTATCACGTCGCGCTCGTAGACCCCATGCCTGCAGGCTTCGAAGCCATGAATCCCGTTCTGAAAATGAACCAACCACCGGCCTTAAAAAAGACGAGACCTTGGGTTTGGCGCTGGTTCAGCCACCAAAACCTACGGGATGAACGCGCCGAAGCATTCTCAACCGTGGTTTATCCTGGCAGCTATGAGTACAGCTATGTCGCAAGAGCGACGACACCAGGTGTCTTCGTGGTGCCGCCGGCCAAAGCCGAGGAAATGTATTTTCCCGAAACCTTCGGTCGCGGTTCGTCAACAACGGTAGAAATCCGGTAGGGGCGACCCGAGGTGGTCGCCCGCCAATGGATGTGACGTATAAATCGGATGTAGCCGCCCGCCAATGGATGTGACGTTGTGATCGAAAGTGTTCGCGCGGTTTGTAGGAAAGACACCGGAAAAATGGTGAATGTGTATAAACGGGCGGCCGCACCGGGCCGCCCCTATAGTCCCAGATCCGGAAGTGTCGTCATTTTGGCACTGGAGAGACCGGCAACGACCAGGGTCAAATCATCGTGTTGTTCGGCGGGCCCCATAAATTCTTGAACATCCTTGAGAACGGCGTCTTTGATATGAAATACCGATTCTTCCGCGTGAGATTGAAGCACTTCTTTCAGTCTTTCAATGCCGTAGAGCTGATTCTCAAACGTCATTTCATCAAGGCCGTCGGTGTAAAGGACCACTTTGTCTTGGGGTCCAAGTGGAAACTCCTCTACTTTTAAGATGCGGCCGAACACGGCGTTCTTCGCGATACCGATAGCCATGCCAGGCGGTAGGATTTCTTGGATTTCGCCGCATTCGCGAACCAAGAAAGAGGGGCAATGACCTGCACGGGATAATTTGGCTTGGCCTGTCTCTGAATCCAAGAGAAGGTAGGCCGCTGAAATGAAAACATTGGCCTGCAGCGTTTGCGACAGGATATGGTTGATGCGCAGCATGAGCTTTTGGGGATTGTCCCAGTGGCGACTCAATGCAAGCAAGACGCCCTTCATTTCTGCCATGTACAGCGCAGCGGAAGTGCCTTTTCCCGAAACATCGGCAATGAAAATACCGGTCGTATGGGCGTTCACTTGTAAAATTTCGAAATAATCGCCACCGACCTCACGAGCCGGAATACAGACTGCTGCGGTGTTATTGCACCAGGTCAACTTCTCCAAGTTGGGAAGCAAGCTCATTTGAATATCGCGAGCAATCCGGATCTCTTCTTTGAATTTCTCTTGTTCCCGGACTTGCCCCACCAAAGAGTTGATGTTGTTAACCATGGAGTTGAAGGAGCGTCCCATGCTACCAACCTGATCTTTACCCAGGAATGGTAACTTATATTGGAGTGATCCCCCGGAAACGCGTTCATGGCCTTCTGCGATGAGATTCAAGGAACGCGTAATGTAGTGAATCAAATACAAACCGAAAAGGACCGCGAGCAAGCTGGACACCACAAGAACCAGCGTGAACCCCATGATCAATTTGATCTGAAGTTTCTTTTCTTCCTGGTTGAAAATGTGGAGTAGTCCGTCTTGAGTCATGGTTTTCATAACTTCGTTGGGATCAATCTCAAAGCGCATCACGCCATAGGTTTCATAAAAACCGGTGCGCCAATTCAAAGCCTGGATATTCCAGCGACTGGACATGGGTTTCAAAAGGAAGCGCCAATACCAAGCACTGTCAGGTGAGTCGCTTGCCATGTATTGGTTTCTGGATTTGCTGGAAAGTGAAATCTTCGCCGGGTTAATAGCTCGCATTTCATTAAGAAAACTGGAACCCATGGGCATGGCAGCGATAATGATCATTTCCCCGTTTTCCCATTGGGATAAACTGAAATTCTGAATAAAGAGCTGCTCATCTACACTGACTATTTCAGTAAAGGTGTTATTGGGGATCCAATCGGGAAAGATATTGTCATAATCCTCAGTGTCCTCATAAATGATGGACTGATTTTCTGGCTTTAATTGATCTTTGATGTAAAAAGGGATCAGTGCGCGTGGGTAGCCCGGAATCTTTTCTGATAAGAAATAGATGGCGACTTCCAGGTTGTTGGGGTCAAAGAACTTTTGATCGCGGAACTCGCTTTCGGTCGCGTGATTGACGATCCTGTGTATCTTTTTCCACTCGGGAAAATCGGTTTGGTATGTCTCCTGTTCCACTCGTTCTACAAAGTTGTGGAGATCCTGGGCGGCCATTTCTAGGGTTTTTTCAATATTGAGCGTGTTGGAAAGCCCGAACCAGGATCGAAAACCATAGGAGAAAATCAATCCGGTCAGCAAAAAGGGAATCAATGCAAGGGCGTAGGAAAGAAACAGTTTGCGATTTAGGTAATAGCGGGCCCATTGGCGCAAACTGAGAACGAAGAACAAATTGAATAGAAAAAAGACACCCAAAATCCAAAAGAAACGAGACGTTCCATGGAACTCAAAATTGGGAACCTGGCCTTGAAGAACACCGATCCCTTTATCTAAAAAGAGCGGCTGCTCATTAAAAAGCGTTAAGTGAACGAGCAAAAGCAACATGAACAACGCCAAAAAGACATTAATCCATGACTTAAACCACCGCACCAATCGTTCGCGATCTAAATTCATAAGTTGACTAATTTCCCAAGGTAAAGTGGGCGGGCCCGAAATCAAGACGCCAGGCAATATTCCAACCGGGAATGCCTAACTCTACCGCGACCCAAATCGAAGATGCAATTGCAGACAAACGACTTAACAAGAATCTGCTGACAGTATGGCGACAAATGACTTCCATATTACTGGGGAAGGCAGATTTCGTGCCAATCCAAAAAGGCTCAGGGACCCTTCTCAAAAGCAACCTAACCCAGGTCTTTGGCAGTTTTTTAGAGTTTCTGTGAAGATTCCGCCACTTGTTGGTGAAAATGGAGCAGGTGTTCGTTACTTTAGGGCGACACTACAGTGAGGACACTGGTTTGTGCGTTTCTGTACGGGTCTACTGCAGTTCCAGCAAAATAAATCCGAAAATTCCTTGGTGGGAATATCCCGAACGCGCGTTGCTCGTTTGCGAATCGGCTCCGCTGAAGCCATGTCGGGCAGTTTTTGAGTGAGTTGGCGTTCTGCTTCAGCTCGTGCATTGGGGTTGACGCGCTTGAGATCGTTGAGAAGCTTGCGCGCGTTTTGATAGCGCGATCCGAGCAACCGGTGCATGGCTTTGAGGACAATTTGACTGAATTCCAAGGGAATATCATCATAAATCTGATGGGGCGGAATGATTTGAGCATCTCTGGCGAGGCGCGCGAGCTTTAAGGGGTCACGATCAAAGTAGGGGAGTCTACCCGTTAGGCATTCGTACATGAGAACGCCAAAAGAATAGATGTCGGATTGGAGTGTGGTTTTGCCTTGGAAATGTTCGGGCGCCATGTAGGGTGGGGATCCGATTCGGGTGGAGGCAAAACGCGATTCAATCAAAAACCGACTTGTCCCAAGATCGGCAAGTTTGATTTGACCTTCTTTAGAGATCAAGACGTTGGCCGGGCGAATATCGCGGTGCAAAATGTTTTTCTCGTGGGCATAGGCGATGGCGTCGCCCAGTTGAAAAAACCAAGCAAGTGCTTGAGACATGCTGAGACGTTTGTGTTTGCGCAGGTAATGCTCAAGCGAATGCCCCTCCACATATTCCATGACGATGTAAAACACGTCATTGGTCATTTCGGCGGTAATCACGCCGACGATGTGCGGATGGTTTAATTGAGCGAGAAGTCGTGGTTCCTGTAGCAGTTTTTCCACGTTCTCACCCTGCCGATGGGGAACCTTGATGGCGACTTTCTTGTCAATCCAAATATCTTGGGCAAGGTAGACACTTCCAAAGCCACCGGAGCCGATGGTATCCAGAATTTCATACTTGCCAATGCGCTGGTTTTTAAAGAACATCGAAAAGTCTTTTTCCCGCGGAGGTTTGAGGCCACTATAGCCCAGGGCTGGGTCCTTGTCTATGAACTGTTCATTCCTTGAAAATCCTCTGTGGGGTAGGGGATGAATGGATAAATAAGTAGTTCTTGTAGAAGGAGATACTTGAATCAACGCGTATTCTTGTCGCTTTTAAGTTGCGTGACTGCAGAGGGGTTTGCTAGAATCCAGCTTCTCTGCGCGGGTACCGAAGTTTTCGTTCCGCAGATAGCACTTATGGAGTTTCATCATGGCTAAAACTTGTCAAATTTGTGACAAAGGTTATCAAAAGGGCCGGAAAATCTCTCACGCCCACAATGTTTCTATCAAGCGTTGGTATCCCAACTTACAACGCGTTCGCGCCGTGATGCCTACGGGTGCGACCAAACGCATCTGGGTTTGCACCAGTTGCATTCAAAAAGGGAAAGTCGTTAAAAAGACGGCTTAGTAACTAGCAAATAATTTACGAAAAGAGCGGCCCTAAGGCCGCTTTTTTTTGTGCCCATTTCTCCGTAAAAAGCGGATCACCCTGCCGCTTTTTTTGTGTCTGCAGCTAGGTGAATAGCTGAGGTCTTGTGAACTGGATCACGCTTTGCCGTGAGCGTCTGACCAAGCTTTTGGGTCTTGGCGCCACTCTTGGAGTAAGCCGAAATCGGCTTCGTTGAGATAATTTTTTTCCACGGCTACCGTGAGTAAGGTCTCTAAATCGGTAAGGGATTGGAACGCCATGTCAGCTGATTCGAAATTGGTCGTGGCTTTGGGTAGTCCGTATTGGAAAACGGACATCACTTGCAGAATCTCACAGCCAGCTTCTTGAAGACATTGCGCTGCTTTGATGGCGCTTCCTCCTGTGGAGATCAGGTCCTCAATGACAAGGACGCGGGTGCCCTTTGGGAGTCGGCCTTCGATGCGATTTTGGCGGCCGTGTTTTTTCTCTGAGCTGCGCACATAGACCATGGGGAGTTTGAGTCGATCGGCGATCCAAGCTGCGTGAGGAATGCCTGCGGTAGCGCAACCGGCAATCGCATCGGGTAGAGGCGTCATCGCTTGAATGGCCTGGCAAAAGGCATCGATCACTGATTCTCTTGCTGAGACGGTGCTCATAATCAAGCGATTGTCGCAATAGATGGGTGAAGCCAAACCACTTGCCCAGGTGAAGGGGTTCTCAGGGGAGAGAACTACAGCTTTTAAATCGAGAAGTGTGGCGGCAATCTGAGGGTTCAGGGGGGCGCTCATGGATCTTGCTCCTTTTTGCAGCGTCGTGAAGGCACTATTTTAATATGCGCACATAAAAAAAGGAGGGCCTTGCGACCCTCCTCCTATCTCATTGCGATGGGCAACGAGCAGCTTACATCATGCCGCCCATGCCGCCCATGCCGCCCATGCCGCCTGCAGGAGGCGCGGGAGGCTCTTCGGAATCAACATCAGTGATCGTTGCTTGAGTTGTAAGCATCATGGATGAAACAGATGCTGCATTCATGAGAGCGTGCTTAACAACTTTGGCAGGATCAATCACACCAGCTTCGATGAGATCTTCATATACGTTAGTTGCAGCGTTGTAACCGTAGGCACCCTCGCCGTTTTTCACGTTGTTGAGTACGATCGCGCCTTCTTGACCGCAGTTTCTTGCGATTTGGCGGATGGGCTCTTCAAGTGCGCCGCGGATGATTTTAATGCCGTGGTTGGTATCAACATCGGCATCTTCCAGGTTTTCGATAGCTGCTGCAGCGCGCAAGAAGGTCGTGCCACCGCCAGTCACAATGCCTTCCTCAACGGCGGCTTTGGTGGCGTGCATGGCATCTTCAACGCGAGCTTTCTTTTCTTTCATTTCAGTTTCAGTTGCAGCGCCAACTTTGATAACGGCTACGCCGCCAACCAATTTAGCAAGACGCTCTTGCAACTTCTCACGATCGTAATCGGAAGTGGTGGTTTCAATTTGAGCGCGAATTTGTTTAACGCGAGCTTGAATGTCTTCGTTAGCACCGCCACCGTTGATGATGGTGGTGTTGTCTTTGTCCATGGTTACTGTTTTCGCAGTACCCAAATCGTTCAAAGTTACATTTTCAAGCTTGATGCCGAGATCTTCAGAGATCAAACGGCCACCGGTGAGAACCGCAATATCTTCGAGCATGGCTTTGCGACGGTCGCCAAAGCCAGGAGCTTTAACGGCGGCAACGTTAAGGGTGCCACGGAGACGGTTAACAACGAGTGTTGCCAACGCTTCACCATCGATGTCTTCAGCGAGGATCAGGAATGGGCGGCTGGATTTAACCACCTGCTCCAGAACGGGAAGCAGATCACGCATGTTGGAGATCTTTTTCTCGAAAAGAAGGATGTAGGGGTTTTCCAGGTTCGCAACCATGCGGTCGTGATCCGTGATGAAGTAAGGAGAGAGGTAGCCGCGGTCAAACTGCATGCCTTCAACAACGTCGAGTTCTGTTTCGAGGCCGGAAGCTTCTTCAACAGTGATAACGCCATCTTTGCCAACTTTTTCCATAGCTTCGGCGATGATGTTGCCGATGGATTTGTCGTTGTTTGCGGAAATAGAACCAACGTTGGCGATTTCGCCGCCTTCTACGGGGCGAGCAGAACCGTCGATGAACTCGATGATGGCTTTAACGGCTTTATCAACGCCGCGCTTGAGAGACATGGGGTTGTGGCCGCTGCTTACTGCTTTGGCGCCAGCGCGGTAGATCGCACGAGCGAGAACAGTTGCAGTTGTTGTACCGTCACCAGCTGTATCAGAAGTTTTGGAAGCAACTTCTTTAACGAGCTGAGCACCCAAGTTCTCAATTCTGTCTTCCAATTGGATTTCTTTAGCGACTGTCACACCGTCTTTGGTGATGGTGGGGGAGCCGAATTTCTTTTCGATCAATACGTTGCGACCTTTGGGGCCGAGCGTTACCTGAACAGCGTCAGCCAATTTGTTGACGCCGCGAAGCAGGCCGCCACGCGCATCTTCATCAAAGGTCAAGAGCTTTGCATCGTTTGCCATGTCTTTCCTCTCAAATCACATTTTTAATAGGTAGGTTTTAAAAAACTGGGCTTAGCCCAATACAGCCAAAATTTCGTCTTCGCGCAGAATGATGTGTTCTACGTCTTCGATTTTGACTTCGGTACCTGCGTACTTGCCAACCAAAACCCGATCGCCTACGGCAACGGTCAGGGGAGTAGATTCTCCATTGTCATTCTTCTTGCCGGGTCCTACAGCGATAACCTCGGCTTCGAGAGGCTTTTCTTTCGCGCTGTCGGGGATAATGATGCCGCCGCGCATTTCTTCAGTTGCCTCAACGCGCTTTAAAACAACGCGATCGTAAAGGGGTTTCACAATCATGGTCGTGCTCCTCCGTATTCCTTTAGGGAAAAAATGCCAGCCTTGTAGGCTAGCACTCTCATTTAGCGAGTGCTAATTGTAAAGAGGAGAGCTCTTTGTGTCAATAGAAAAGAAGGGAATGCCACTTATGCATCTATTTATCTGAAAATAAAAGACTTAAATGGGTTTTTCAAGTGATTTTGAAATATTACTACTTATAAAATATTAGTTTAAGAGACTAAGATATTCTCCCGTTTATGCCTAATCTAGATAGGAACAGGCCGCCCCGGGTGGTTCGAGGCGACCTGTGGAGGCAGCGTGGGACAGACGCCGTACTAGGCGGTTTCGGCAAGATCTAATTCGAGAAGGGCTTCTCGGTGTGTGTTGGTAAATAGCAAAAGCTCTTGCTTGGCTTGGGTAAACGCATCAAAATGATGAAAACCATCCGGGTTGGCAGCCATGGCTTCCATAACGCGGTAAACTTGATCCATGAATTTGTCGAATTGTTCGCGAAATTCAGGACGGGTGCGTTTCAGGAATTCAATGCGGTGGGGTTGATACCCCTGAAGAAGTAACCGCCGACTGAGATCGCCAAGTTGTTTTTGACACCAATCGATCCAAGTGTGTGTTGTCATCACTTACCTCCGACATCCTGTGATAGGCTTAAGTCTACAATAGGTGCTCGGACAGCCCTTGACAGAGGTCGAATATTTATGAACCGCGCAGAACTTATAGAACTATTTAGGCAACGTTGTGGTCTTTCGCGTAAAGAAGCCGACTGGCTGGTGCGCGGTTTTTTTCAGGCAATTGCTGACGGCTTGAAAAGTGATGGCCGTGTTGAGCTACGTGGCTTTGGTGTCTTTCGTACGTCCGAAAGAAATCAAGCCGGATTCCTCAATCCCAAAGACGGTCAATACTACGGCGGGATGACCTTGAGGACGATTAAATTTTATCCATCAAGCACCGTGGATATGGTGGAGTGATTGGAAACCCCCTGGTAAAAAGCATTGCGAATCGCTTCTTCCTGATTTTCGGAAAGGTTTTGGAAAGCAATGCCTAGTCGCATGCTTTCTATATGCCATGCTTTTTGAACAATCCTAGCTGATTCAAAGCGTATTTCCGTACCGCGTATGATGCACATACCGTGAGTGAGGATTTGCCCAACATCCAAGGGATGGGCGCTATCGGTTTCCAGCCCGAATCCCTCTAAGCTGAAATCCACCAGAGTGGCTTCATAGGGTTTTCCTTGAGATTTGAAAACTAGCTTAGTGGGGTTGCGGGAGCCGGTAGCTAGCCGAATGCTTTTCCTGCGCGCAAGGAAAACGGTTTTTGGATGAACCTTAACGTGCATGATCCCTTGATGTGTTTCCATAGAAATGACCTGGGTTTGAAAAGCGCCACGATCATTGGTAAAGGTAATGAGCCACGGTTTTTGGGGGTCTAGAGGGCTGGATCTGCCTTGGGGTTCTTGAACAAGAACTTCAAGCTTTTCCAAATTAGCACCGACAATTTCGAGAACATAAATTCGGCGAGCATCATCCCTGAAGCTTGCAGAGAAAAATCCCTTTTTCCGGTCACACATTTGGAGAATGGACCGTGTGTCCAAAGTTCGGGCCATGAAGGCGATCCTGTAAATAAAGGCAATGAAGAATTGGGCAAAAGATTAGCACATTATTCGAATGCCTCAAAAGTCATGGCCTCTATTGACCTCGATTCAAGTCATTTACAGGATCATTGTGTTAGTTGATTGCGTCTAGAGCGGCCCTCAGAGAGCTTGTGAAAGCACTGGCCCGAGCAGTAGCCTCTTCACAAGTCTCACTACCCTCGAGCTTTTTGATCAGGGCACTTCCAACCACGACGCCATCGGCCAGCTTCCCGATGGCCTGCGCATCTTCAGGGGTTGAAATGCCGAAGCCAACGACAAAGGGTTTGTCCAAATTGCGGCGGACTCGATCCAAATATTCGTCAAGGCCTTTGGAAACCCCCGCCCGTGCACCGGTCACTCCGGTCACGGAAACGCCATATGCAAAGCTAGTGGTATAGGGTTGGATGTGTTTCAGACGTGCTTCGGTTGTCGTCGGGGCGATAAGCGGAATGTAATGAAGGCCCTGTTTATTGAGGGCGGTTGCAAGGGGACCTGCCTGTTCCAGAGCGAGATCCGGAACCAATACGCCGTAGAAGCCCGCTTCCTTGAGACGTTCGGCGGCTCGTTCCAATCCACCGAGTGCATTCAAGGGATTGAAATAGCTGAAGAAAATAAGTTTTGCCTGCAATTCATCCTGAAAGCGGGTCACTTCCTCAAGAATCCAAGGGGCGGAAACGCCTTGTTCCAAAGCGATATGGCTCGCAGTTTGAATAGTGGGGCCGTCGGCAATTGGATCAGAAAAGGGCACACCGATTTCGATAAAGTCGGCGCCTGCAGCATCAATGGCTTTGACCAGCGGCTCAAACCAGGATTTTTTGGGATAACCTGCAGAAATAAAGGGAATCAGGCTCTTTTTCATTTCACTTCTCCCGAGGGAATATGCTGCTCGTAGGTATTCATGTCCTTGTCGCCGCGACCACTAAGATTGACGATTAAAACCTGATCGGGCGCCATCGTCGGTGCCAATTGATTGGCATAAGCAAGTGCATGAGCTGATTCGAGGGCGGGAATAATGCCCTCAAGTCTGGAAATATGGACAACAGCTTCAAGGGCTTCTTGATCCGTGATGGCGTGGAATTGTACGCGACCCTGATCGTTTAGGAAGGCATGTTCGGGTCCCACACCGGGATAGTCCAACCCGGCTGAAATCGAATGCGCCAAAGCCACTTGCCCGAAATCATCCTGAAGTAAATAGCTCATCGCCCCGTGCAGAACTCCTGGCTTTCCTTTGGAAATGGAAGCAGCGTGGAGGCTGCCCAGGCCCTCGCCGGCAGCTTCTATGCCGATGAGGCGCGCGTCGGTCTCGAGAAACGGGTAAAACATACCCATGGCATTGGATCCGCCGCCGACACAGGCGATGACGGTATGGGCTTGAATGTCGCGGGTTTCCAATTGCTCAAGCGTCTCTTCACCAATGACTTTTTGGAAATCGCGAACCATCGCGGGATAGGGATGCGGTCCGACCACACTGCCGATCAAGTAATAGCTATCGTGAACGTTCGTGACCCAATCGCGGATGGCTTCACTGGTGGCATCTTTTAAGGTTTGAGAACCGGATGTGACGGGGCGAACCTCTGCACCCAGCAAGCGCATGCGGTACACATTCAGGGATTGGCGTTCTACATCTTCGGCGCCCATGTAAACCACGCAGGGCATATCGAAAAGGGCGCAAACCGTGGCTGTAGCGACACCGTGTTGACCTGCACCGGTTTCTGCAATAATTCGTTTTTTGCCCATGCTTTTGGCAAGGATAATTTGCCCGATGGCATTATTAATTTTGTGAGCGCCGGTGTGATTCAAATCTTCTCTTTTGAGATAAATTTGGGCGCCGCCGCAACTGTCGGTCCAACGTTTGGCGTAGAAAAGAGGGGTGGGCCGGCCTACATAATGGCGAAGATAACGGCGATACTCTGACCAAAAAGCGTCATCCAGGTTGTGATAATGCTGCTCTAATTCACGAAGGGCCGGGACCAAGGTTTCGGGGACATATTGTCCGCCGTAAGGTCCGAAATGCCCAGTTTGATCTGGGAACGAAGAGAGTTTCATCATGATTCAGCACTCCTTACCTGGGTAATAAATTGAGCGATGGCTCCGTGGTTCTTGATACCGGGAGAGGCTTCCACTCCCGAACTGACGTCCACACCCCACGGGTGCAAATCGCGCACTAATTGTCCGACATTGTCGGGGTTCAGCCCGCCTGCGACGAGAAAAGGGCGGGATTCATTGCGGAGAATCTGCCACTGAAACGTTCGACCGGATCCACCCCGTAGATGCCCTACTTGAGTATCGAACATCACGAGCCCGGAAAAGGATTCGCTGGTCTGTTGATCCCAATGATCTTCTTGGACGTGGATCACTTTATAACCCGGGAAGCGATTGACGAGCTCCGCTGGTTCCGAGCCGTGAAATTGAAAATAATCGAAGGTTAATGACTCAGACATTCTTAGCAGTTGATCGGGATGAATGTCTTGGACGACGATGACCCGCTTGCGATCTGGGGGGACACACTCCAAGAGGGATTTCAAACGATCCAAGGGGACGAAGCGCGGGCTTTTGGGTACGTGAATGAAACCAAATAAGTCCGCACCGCGTTTGGCGGCAGCTTCAACATCATTCTCGCGAGTTAAGCCGCATATTTTGATGTGCGTCAGCGCCATAGAGTCTCCAGCGCTTGGGCTGGTTGACCATCGCGCATGAGGTATTCGCCAACGAGAAACAAGGGATACCCCGCTTGGTACAAGCGCTGCACGTCTTGGGGACCTGCGATCCCGCTTTCGGCAACCCAGGGCCAGTCGCCGGGCAGTTGTTTCGCTGCTTCCAAGAGGACATCCAAATTGGTTTGAAACTTGGTGAGATCTCGACAATTGACGCCTAGGAAATCGATTTGCGCATCGCGAATGGTGTCTAACTCTTCTAAATGATGGATTTCGAAAAGAACTTCCAAATCAAGCTCGTGTGCGAGTTGGCAATAATCGCGAATTTGGGCTGGCTCCAGGATACGGGCGATCAGCAAGATGAGGTTTGCCCCCATGGCCTTGGCTTCGTAGATCTGGTAGGGATCAATGATGAAGTCCTTGCGTAAGAGGGGCAGAGAAACGGCTTGGCGAATGGCCTTGAGATCATCGGGATGTCCTGAAAAGAACTCGGGTTCCGTGAGAACACTGATAGCAGCAGCGCCGCCGCTTTCGTAAGCGCGAGCAATGTCCACCGGTTGTGCCTGGAGATTGATATTGGGACGCGAGGGACTTTTACGTTTGAATTCGGCAATAACGAGAGGGTGGTCTTGCTTTAAAGCAGCTGAAAGGGGCTGGCTTGTCGAAGTCTGATTCTCTGCCAATTCGCGTATTTGGGCATGAGAGATTTGCAGGCGTCTGTCGGCGATAACACCCTGGGTGTGATTCACAATTTTATCGAGAATATGCAAAGCGAAGACCTTTCCTTGGATTATTCAGCAGCGGCTTGGGTCCATTGTTGGAGCGTCTCAACTTTCGACCAGGCGGCCCCAGATTGGATGGATTCCCTTGCTGCATCAAAGGCTGCGTTGAGACTGGTGAACTTGCCAGATGTGTAAAGCGCGAATCCGGCATTAATCACCACGATGTCCTCGGCCGAACCACCTTTGCGATGGTGAAGAATATCTTCGAAAACAGCACGGTTGGCCTGAAGGCTACCACCTGGAAGGCTCCCTTCTGGGACCATGTGAAAGCCGTGTTTCAGAGGATTAAATTCAAATGTTTCAACTTGGCCCTCGCGTACCGAAGCGACCTTGGTGGGTTTGGAGAGAGAGACTTCATCGGCGCCGTCCAAACCATGTACGACCATGGCAGTTTTGCCGGCTTCCGCCAATGCTTGAGCAAAAATATCTGTTAAGTGAGGGGCAAAGACACCGATGAGCTGCCGCTTAACACCGGCAGGGTTGGCAAGGGGTCCTAACATGTTGAACATCGTGCGGACTTTTAAGGCTTTGCGAATGGGGACGGCGAAGCGAACTGCCGGATGAAAAACTGGGGCGAACATAAAGCCGATCCCCACGTCATCAATACAATCCCGGACTTGGTCGGGGTTCAGGGATAGGCGAACCCCCAAGTCTTCCAGTAAATCGGCGCTACCACAGCTGGATGAGACAGCTCGATTGCCGTGTTTGGCCACGGTAAAACCGGCGCCTGCAACCGCAAAAGCAGCGGTGGTAGATACGTTGAAGCCTCCGCCGCCATCGCCGCCGGTGCCGCAGTTATCAATGGCATCTTTATCGCGGATGTCGATGGTGCGAGCATAGGAAAGCATGACTTCGAGCGCTGCGTTCAGTTGAGATCCATCTATACCGTTACGGGCTTGGAGCGTTAAAAAAGAGCCGACAGCAATGGGATCCGCTTCTCCAGCCATGAGTTGGTTCATAACAGCCGAAACGTCTTCCGGTTTGGCAGAATGTCCATTTAATAGGTGCTGAAGCGCTTGTTTCATGGGGACTCCTTTTGAGAAACATACTGATTATGCTGGGTAGAATTCACCAGGTATGCATGGATCAAGGGGCACCGCCACCAAGCCTGAAAAAACGGCTATCGTAGCACAATTCTTTCGCGACGCGCGTGATCAAGCATGTTTAGGACACCGAGTTCTAAGAATCGCCGGATTCGTCCTGTTTGGCTTGCATTTGAATACCGAGCCATTTACTGATCACAGCTCGCAAGCCCTTAATGTGAAATGGTTTGCTTAAAAAATCATCCATGCCCGCTTTCAAACAGCGATCTTTGTCTCCGCTAAGGGCGCTGGCGGTGAGTGCAATGATGGGGATTTCCGAATAGGATTCACCGCTCGAACGAATTTTCCGAGTGGCTTCATAGCCATCCATGACCGGCATTTGGCAATCCATAAGCACCAAGTCAAAGGGTGTTCGTTCCAGGAGATTCAGGGCTTCAATGCCGTGATTGGCAAAAATGTAATCGATATCGAGCTTGCCAAGAATGGCATCACACACTTTCTGGTTAACCGGATTATCTTCCACGATCAAAAGTCGCGGTGGTGTGGTGAGGAACTGAAGATCCGGTTCGGTGGTGAGCTTGATTTCTTCCTTGGGTAATATTTTGGTTGGGAAGGCACAGGAGAAAGTAAAGGTGGAGCCTGCATTTTGCTCACTTGTCACATTTAGGTGTCCACCCATCATTTGCGCGAGTCGGCGAGAAATGGCCAATCCCAAGCCCGTGCCGCCATAAACTCCTGCTAAAGCATTGTCTGACTGTTCGAAGGCCTTGAAAATATCTTCTTGCTTACTTTGGGGGATGCCGATACCCGAATCGATGACTTGAAAGGTCAGGCTGACATGCTCAGGGGTTTTGCGGCGACAAATTCCCTTCAGGGTGACAGAGCCTTTGTGGGTAAATTTAATGGCATTGCTAAGCAAATTAGAAAGAATTTGGCGTAAGCGAACCTGATCGCCCAAAATGGCCTCGGGCAGTTCGGCATCCATTTCCAAGTGGATTTCGAGGCCTTTTTCTTTGGCGGAGAAGGTGAACAGCCCTACTAATGACTGAACAAAAGGATCCAAAGCGATGGTGGTGGGCTCAAGTGCCATCTTGCCAGCTTCAATTTTGGAATAATCCAAAATTCCGTTAATGATTTCGAGAAGTGATTTACTGGACTCTTGAATGAGGCGGATATATTCCTTTTGCTGTTCGGTGAGCTGGTCCTCTGCAAGAACTTCCGTTAGGCCGATGAGTGCGTTCATGGGCGTCCGAATTTCGTGGCTCATGTTGGCCAAAAAGGTACTTTTCGCGACATCGGCCTTTTCTGCCGCGACTTTAGCTTTTTCCAACTCTGCGGTGCGTTCCTTAACGCGGCGATCGAGGGTTTCGTTGTGGGCCTTCAGATCCGTGTTCAGACGATCGCGCTCATCCAGGGCTTTCATCAGTTGGGAATGGGTTTTCTCTAGCCGAGCTGCCATGGTTTCAAAGTGATCCACAAGTTGAATGACTTCTCGAGGCGAGCCGGCGACGCGAACAGGTTCCAAAGAAGCGGGATGCCCGGTGTTGATAATTTGACTTTTGGCAATTAGGGCTCGCAACGGTTCGGTCAGCTTTTTAGAGAATGTTTGGGCAATGGCGCTCGCCAAACCCATGAGGATTAAGGTGACAATTGCAAATAACAATGCTTGTCCATTGAGGACGACCAGTTCGTCCAACAAGTCGTATTTGACTATGACGAACCAACCGCTTTCCTGGGTTTTTGTTCCATAGGCTAGCGTGAATTCCTTCCAGGTCCGATCGGGTTGAAATACTTCCTGGAGTTCGTGGCTGCGGGTCATTTTGGAAATAAAAGGATCTTGGCTGACATTTTGAAGCGGCCGATAGCCAGATTCTGAAGACGCATAAGTGACAATAGAATGTTGGTCTAGAACAATCACGGTGGCTCGGGTTTTATTAACGTGATGATCGCCAAAAAATTGGAGCTGACCTAAATCAAGCGAGCCTTCAATGATACCGGCTTTTTCACTGTCATCGTTAAATAAGGGTGCACTCATGGCGACGATGGGATCTCGTCCGAATCCTCGTCCTTCAAATACGCCCGACATGAAGGGGGCTCCGGTTCGCATGGCTTCGGTGAAATAGGTCCGATCGGAAATATCAATATTGAGTTCAGAGATGCGCTCGCCTGTTTCGTTGAGCAAGGGGTAACCAGCAATGACGGACCCGCGATTATCGGCAATGAGCATGGTTAAAAAGGCAGGATATAAATGATGTTGCCGCTCCAAGAAAAGTTCGGCGGCGGTAACGTTTTGCATGGTGTTGGCATCTAAACTGGCAGCCATACTTGTGATCGAACGATGGTTGTAGCTGATGTAATCGCTCAATTCGTGAGCAATGATGCTGCTGTGGTCCATAAGTTCGATGCGGGTTTTTTCAACCCGACTTCGAGTCGCGTGCTGTTTGGCGTAAACCGTAAAGACGATAATGGGAACAGCGGTGAACAGGACCAGCAGATCGTAGAGTCGCATCCTCAAGGTGGGTCGGCTCTTGAGCGAGTACTGCATGATGCCCGCAATACTCTTGGCTAGCGTCAGGTTGAGGATGCCACCAGCAAAAAGCGTCGCCACTGCGAATGCAAAGGCACTTGGGTTTTTAAAGAACAGATCCAGATGGGTCAAGGCTGCAAATGGTGCGCCCAGGCATATCCAAAAGATAAAACCGGCGCGGTATTGATCCATATTACGGTAATAAATCATGGCTGAAAGTGCAGCCATTTCCATGATGGGTAAGAATTGAATCCACCCGCTCGGCAAAGAATTGGCGGCAATGCCGGCACTGATCAGACCGAAGGGCAATCCCATGCGGTTACCGATGGCAAGATAAATAAGGGCGCCTGGGTAATAGGGCGTTTCACCAATTCTCGAGGCAACCAAATAGTTTAAGAAGAATGCCAGGGCACCACCGGCAATTGCGGTGGTTATCTTCATCGCCATCAATTTCATACAAGCACTCTTCGATATACGGTAATACCCAGATAACAGGTAATTATACTAAGAAATGTATTTTTGTAATGCCATGCCTTTTCGAGAATTAGTCGGGATAGGCGTGTAGTGAATTCCACAGGCGGCTGAACTCTTTAGAAAAAGATCGAATTGTCGGCTTGTCGTAAAGGATCACAATGTTTTCATTATTGGAGTCTGCTGCGGAAATAGTCCAGTTATAGCTGCCGGTAAGCAGCTTTTCATTATCAAACAGAGCGAATTTGTGGTGCATATGGAAACGAGTCTTATCGATTTTGACAGGGATGCCGAAAGAGGCGAGATGCTCAATGTCGGACCCGCGATCTTCTGATTTATGATTGTCAGAAATGATTCGTACGGTGACCCCGCGTTTGTGAACACTTTTTAACGCCTCACTAATATGATTGTCGGTAATGGTGAACACACAAATATCCACGTCTTTTCGCGCCCGGTGAATGCATTCAACAATTTGAGCTCGGCATTGAGGGCCTGGGCTGAAATAGGCGTGAGTTTTTTGGGTCTTGGGAAGTTTGCGACGGCCTTCTATGGCATTCAGCATGTCTTCCAGCCATTCAAGCACGGCTCGATCTCGAGGATGCTCCATGGCTTCCTTGGCTTTTTCAAAGGCACGGGCACGAAATTGATTAATAAGGCGGGGTTGATCAGAAAGCGCTGTCAGTGTCCGACTCAGTTCTTTGCGTTCGGATCTGGAAAAGTGAGTGTCCGCGAGGCTATGGTCTAAAAACGCATCCATTTCTTCGGGCTGCATAAACAATCGCTCCTTTGGTTGAATGAGTTATTTTAAGCACCAAAGGCCGGACTTGAAAGCTAAGCTTGAAAATCAGAGGCCCGATAAATCAGACTTCCCGGACTGATACTGCCCCGATGATTCACTAACCAAAGGCCCGGGCCACTGGATTTTGGATGGGATTGACCATCTTTATCTTTGATCCACACGACTTCGTGTTCGAGCAAATCTCCTTCGGGGATTTGATAAACCAATTGATCGCCAACCTGAATAGGGAAATCGAGCATTTGAGCAATATATTTCTTTTTGCGTGTTTCCACGACCGTGCCAAGGTATTGGCGATCTTCAGTGGGGATGAGCCGCGCGTTTTTCAATTTCTTAAATTGTTTGTCGGTGCGATTGGATTTGAAAAATCCCCGTGTAAGGCGAGGACCAAGGCATGCTTTCACAGGTCCCGCATCTGAGTCTGGGTTAGAGAAGAAATGGTTCAAGGCACTGAGCAGTGGTTCGCTCGGAAAAAACTTTAAATCGAGTCGACCCATGTCCAAGCCAGCAGTAGAGATCTGCTCGAGATAGGGCAAAAGAAAGAGATCTTTCTCGTAGTACATAAAAGTGCCGTGGCGATTTTCCTCAATGGGAAAGTGCTTACCGTCTTCCACCGATGTGACGAAACGAGAGCGGGTTTGAGTGGATTGGGTCCAGGGATCAATGGGCTCGAGCAAATGGCGCGGGGTGTAAAAAAGAAGGATGCGTCCAAGGACACCGATTTCTACTTGGGTATCCAAATTCTGGCGAATATGGCTCGCTAAATCCAGGGGAAGTTCATTGGAAAGAATCACTTTCTTGGGTTGAAAGTAGCGAACATAGGCTTGAATTCCTGGCAAATTGTGGTTTCCCGTTTCCAAGGAAAGCTGAAGCGGAAGTGTTGGGTAATGCTGCTTAAGGAATTCGGCGATTCCCGGGTCGGCGATCCGAATAGCGGCAATATGTTCCAGTGGTAGTTGCTCCAGGATCTTTCTTCCTGTCGCGATGCCGTCATCATCTCCCAAAATATCCCACACGAGGACACAGGAAACCCCGTGCTTGGCAAAATGTTCGAGAGCGTTGATGAGAATGGCGAGATCAAGCTTGCCCAATCGAGCAAGATCCTCATGTTCTAATAAGATTTCCTTGGCCCAGGTGGGCGGTTGAAAATCAGTCGGCTCAAGATCGCGTGGAAGCGTTAGGGAGAAGGGCAACATGTTTGGGTTTTCTCAAAAGTAAGGATGGTTCGGCCGCAGGGTGATAAGGGAGCAGGATAACCCGGTTTGGTTGAGCAAGTTTGACTTCTTGACCGTCGAGACTCTTCAGCTTCGCCGTGTTCAAAACATAGGTGCGGCCATCTCGGCCAAGCATTTCCAAACGTTCCCCGGGACGCAATGGATTGCGAAGGGAAATAGCTATGGTGGATTGGCTTGACGCCTCGAGAACATGGCCCATCATGTCGTGGGTATGTTTCGCCGGGTCTTCGCGTCCGTGATCGATAGAATCGGTACCGGCTTTATCCACTAAGTTGGCTTCGGAGTAATCCCGGTGGCTCATGGTGTTGAGCTCTGCAAAGAGTTGGGGCAGGCTTGCTTGAAGATTCTGGCGGGCGACTGCTTCTCGTGCCTGGACATAGGCTCTTACCGTGGTGGCCACATAAAGTGCACTTTTCATGCGGCCTTCAATTTTGAGGCTATCGATGCCGCAATCGACAAATCGCTTCATTTGGGCAATGCCCTGTAAATCTTTTGAACCCAGCCAAAAGCCTGCGGGACCATCGCCGCCTAAGGATTCCGCGAGTGTGTATTTCATGCGGCAGGACTGAATGCAACCACCTCGGTTACTATCTCGTCCGGCGGTGTAATTGGAAATGGTGCAATGGCCGGAGAAGGCCATGCACATAGCGCCATGACCAAATACTTCCACTTCAATACCGGCATTTTGTTTGATGGTGGCAGCATGGGGCAGACTCACCTCTCGGCCCAGTACCATGCGGGTCACGCCCATGGCTTTCCAGAAATCGCCAGCATAGGAACTAAGTGCTGAGGCCTGAGTTGAGAGGTGAATATCTAGCTGGCTGTGTTCCTTAACAACTTGGATCACACCAAGATCGCTAACAATGACAGCATCGACCCCGGCATCTTCAATAGCCTCAAGAAATGGCGGCAGGTCGGCAAGATCCTGATCAAAAAGGAACCCGTTAAGGACGACGTAAACTAATGCGCCGTGCTCGTGGGCAAAACGACAGCCTTCCTGAATTTCACGCAGTGAAAAATTGTCAGCAGCAGAACGTAAACCGAACTTCTGGCCGCCTAGATACACAGCATCTGCACCATATCTGATGGCGGTTTTTAGCTTGAAGAGATTCCCGGCTGGGGCCAGGATTTCTGGCTTTTTCATAAGAGATTTTCCAAAAGAGTTAGGGCAAGACCTGCCAGGTGGTGCCTTGAGGCGTGTCCATGATGCAGATCCCGTCTTCGGTTAACGCGTCGCGAATTTCATCTGCGCGAGTCCAGTCTTTGGCCAAGCGCGCTTCCTCGCGTTCGCGAATACGAGCTTTGACACCTTCCACATCAATATCTTTTTGGCGAACCAGATACTCCTGGATTTTAGCGATGGCATCGGCAGGGACCTCTTGCATCAAACCCAGAACGCGGAGGCAGCTCCGCAAATGGCTGGCAGTGGTTTTAAGTGTGTGAATTTTTTGTTTGAGCTTGGGTTTCTTGGCGGCGAGGAGATCGTTGAGAAACTTGAAGCCTGCGCCAATATCGCGTAAGGCCACGGCCGTATTGAAATCATCGTTCATGGCCTTGTTGAAGTCGCCGAGGATGTCGGGGATATCCAGACTGTCCGGGAAAGTTTCGGGTGCCTGAGGCATTTGTTCCACGGCTGCATCAATGCGTTGAAGCGTGTTGTAGAAATAAAGAACCCGGCTGTAGGCGTCGTAAAATGACTTCTCAGAGAAATCAATATTTGCCGTGTAGTGGTGAGAGAGAATGGTGAAGCGGATGGTCTCCGGGTAGTACTTGGCCACGGCATCTTCAATGGAGATGAAGTTGTTAAAGGATTTGGACATTTTGCGGTTTTCAACCGTGACCAGGCCATTGTGAATCCAATAATTGGCGAATGGAACACCCGAGGCGCCTTCTGATTGAGCGATCTCATTTTCGTGGTGGGGAAAGATCAAATCTTTGCCGCCCCCGTGAATATCAAATGTTTTGCCCAAGTAATGCATGGAAATCGCAGAACATTCAATATGCCAACCAGGGCGACCGTCGCCCCATGGCGATGGCCACGAGACTTCGCCGGGTTTGGCTTTTTTCCAAAGGGCGAAATCACCGGGATGGCGTTTGTCCTTGTTCACTTGAATGCGGGCACCGGATTGCATGTCCTCCAAACAGCGGTTGGAGAGTTTGCCATAGCCGTCAAAAGCTGTGACGTCGTAATAAACATCACCGTCGGCATTGTAGGCTTTGCCTTTGGCAACCAATTCTTCAATGAGTTGGGTGATATCGGGAATGTGCTCGGAAACCCGTGGCTCATAGGTAGCGGGCTTCACGCCAAGCGAGGCCATGTCTTTTTGGCTGGAGCGAATCATATTCTCTGAATGTTCCAGGGCTGGAATACCTAATTTTTTGGCGCGATCAATAATTTTGTCATCCACGTCGGTGAAGTTTCGAATATAGGTGACTTCATTACCGAGAAATTCAAAATAGTTGCGAATGACGTCGTAAATGATGGCTTGCATGGCGTGGCCAATATGGCAAATATCGTAAACGGTAACACCGCAAGCGTAGATGCTGATTTTCCCTTTTTCGATGGGCTCAAAGGGCTCTTGTTGGTTATTAAGCGTGTTGTAAACAGATAATGTCATGGGGGCTCCTGATACGTATCCCGATCCTCTGCAGTCGAAAACTGCCTATATGGGTTTTTCATACCTTATTAAAAATGAGAGGCTAAACTTTGCGAGGGCGATAAGGACTGTAGCCATACCCGTATCCGTAACCAGAGCCGTAGCCATGTCCATAACCGTATCGGTAACCATAACTTTTGCGGTATCCGCTCTTTCCGCCGAAATCGACATCATTGAACAAGGTACCCAGGGGCTTGATGTTGTTGGATCGAAGTATTTGAAGCGTACGAATCGCCTCTTCGCGATTAGTGCGACCGGCTTTGCTCACAAAAATAGTCGCGTCGACAAGGTTGCCCAGAATACATGCATCAGCAACCAATAATGATGGTGATGAGTCGAAAACAATGTAATCAAAAAGTTCTCTCATGCGCAGCATGAGTTCCTGCATTTTTTTGGAAGAAAGTAACTCCGAAGGGTTGGGAGGCGTAGGGCCTGCAGGGAGAAGGAAGAGATTGGGGATGAAAGTGGTTTTGAATATCTCATTCTCCCGGGCTTGGCCGGTGAGGTAATTGACAAGACCCGAATTGTCTTTGATGTTAAAGACGTGGTGAAGCTTGGAGCGACGTAGATCGCCGTCTACCAACAGAACCTTTTTATCTTGCTGGGCAAAGGCGATGGAGAGGTTCACGGAGGAGACGGTTTTACCTTCTCCGGGAATGGAACTCGTTAGTACAAAGCTTTTTTTCTGACCCGTGTTGGCCAATTGGATATTGGTGCGCAAGTGACGATAGGATTCTGCAAAGGGCGAGGCGGGTTTGATGTAGGTGTAGCAGCCGATGAGTTTCCGAATGCTGATGCGGGAATCTTTCTGGTTGGGCTCATAAGAGTAGCCGTAATGGTAATCGGCTGATTTTTTCTCACGAAATGCCTGAGCCCACTTGGGAAGCGCTGATTTCTTGCCGTCTTTTTCCACTTCGGGATGAACATCCATGGAAGCAGTGAAGTGGGTAAGTTGCCAAATTTGAACCAGGGAATTAGAGCGATCACCGGCATTGAGTGCGCGTTTGCACAGAGCTGCGATTTTTTCGATGTCCTGCTGAAGAACTTCCGGATCTGGTGCTTCCTGGGCGGTTTGTTTGGATTGTCTGGCAATCTTGGAAATTTCCAAGAGCTCCGGTGGGTTCCCGTGCTTTTCCAGATTACTTGTTTTCTCGACCACATCAGAAATCACCTTTTGGCGGAAGTCGGTACTGGCCTTGTTCAAAGCTCTGGTCTTAATTTTAGGAATGAGTGCAAGGGTTGGCAGGCCGGACAGTTTTTCCAATAAGTCAGCCGTGTAGATCTTGCGATCGGTCACCTCTAGGAGAAAGATCAGGGTGGCGGCTGCCAGCAAGCCCAATGCTAAGCCGATCACTACGAACCGCTTCAGAGTCGGAGCAAAGGGTGCCCCGGGGAGGCTCGCATTTTCAACAACGGTCTTGTCGGAAGGGCCATTCTCGTTAAACTTTTGCGAAAGGTAGATGTATTGCAGTGAGTTATCCAGGCTTTCTAACTGACGTTTGTTTTGATCGATCTGAAAATCAAAATCCTGAATTTGCCCTTCGAGCTTTTTCGCTTTCTCTGCGGTCGCATCCCGCTTGCTGATAAACGACTTCCGCAAGCTATTTACGGTCGCCTGCTGTGCTCCGGCGCGACTACGGATGTCATTGAGCAGATCCTGGTAAACCTGCTTTTGGGTTCGCCCAAGCTGCGTTTCGAGGGATGTGATTTCCCGCTTCAGCTGTTGCATGCGCGGAAGCTGAGGTTTGTAAATGTCCAAGTTGCGCGTGTACTCTTGGCGCTTTTCTGACAGCTCTCGGTTGAGCGTCTCGACTCGCGGTGATTGCTGCACGTTAAAGGCATTTTCAGGGCGATCTTTTTCCAGCTTTTCTTTTTGAGAATTTAATCGGACGAGCTCTGTTTCCGCTTGAATTAGCGAGTTGTTGAGCTTCGCCACAGCGTCATCTTCAATGGCGTGAGTCGTTCCAAATTTAAAGGTCTCGTTTTCGGTTTCGAGATTGCTTTTCTTGAGAAGTGCTTGCTCAATATTGAGACGTCGCTCGTCAGCTTGTTTTTCGAGAAATTCGAAGGTTTGGCTGAACTTTTTAAACTGCCGATCAATGCCATATTGGATGTAGGCCTCAGCCCACGCATTGGCGACGCGTTCGGCAACTTCCGGTGCTGTGCTGGTGAATCCAATTTCAACCAGGTTGGTGTCGCGAATCTGGGTCACTGAAAAATTGCGCGATATCATACTCATGGCCGCACTTTTTTGCCTGGCCAGGATGCTTGCTTCGTCTTCAGCAGCACTTTCATTCTTGCGAGAACTGGTCACCCAGCTTTTGATCAAACCCACGAGATTGGTGGGGTTTTTTTCAAGTTTCATGCGCGCTTTAAGGAAATCGATGCCAACTTCTTCAATGACTTTTTCTCGAACAGGCATGCTACGCATGATCTGAAATTCAGTCTTGAAGAGCTCTTCTCTTAAATAGTAGGTCGTCCAGGAGTTGGTTTGACCCATCCCCGGAATGTCCGAACTGTTGAAATCAAATTTCATGGTGACTTCGGCGCGATAACGCGGTGGCTGAATCGCCCAAAGAGCAACGGCCAGAAAGAGACCGATGAAGCCGCAGATAATGATGATTCTGCGATGTTTGCCGATAATATCGAGATATTCGAGTATATTGAGTTCGTTATTTTCCGAACCAAAACCCTCTAGTTGATTCATAACTGACAAACCATCCCGTGAGAAATACCATCTAAACCACCTTATTATAGGTGACTAGCGGCTTATTTTGCTTGTGTGGGGAAGCGCAATACTTAAGAGCGCACAAAAAGCCCCCAATTCTAGAAAAAATACCATAACCCGTGTGAACTATTGCGGAATAATCTGGGTTCGGTGATGTTCGTAGAGAAGGACTGACCCTGAAAAACATCGGAATAGCACCGTGCAAGGGACGTTAATGGTAAGATGGGGCCGTTTTTTTTAGTGTCAGGTCCCTGGCCTGATTGGCTACGGCAAGGTTCTGTGAAGAGCGCTTTGCCTAAGTCGTTACTTTGCCCATTGCCATTAACCTTTAAGGGGATTGTGAACCATGACTGAAGGTAGAGAAATCGTGAACGTCGTTACCAAAGCAAGTAACAGTATTACCATTCGTGTAAAGCTAAAAAATCGGCCTAATGTGCTGGCCAAGCTCACCACCAAAATCGGTGATTTCGGGGGGAACCTCGGTGCGATCGATATTGTGGAGGCAGGTCCGGAAGCGATCACGAGAGATCTCACGATTGATACGGCTAGTGAAACCCATGCAGATGAAATTTTAGATGCGATTCGAACGCTTGAAGATGTGGAACTGGTAAATTTCTCGGATCGTACTTTCCTGCTTCATTTGGGCGGGAAAATCGAAGTGAACAGCAAAATGCCCCTGCGCACTCGAGATCAACTCTCCATGGCCTACACCCCCGGTGTTGCGCGTATCTGCAATGCCATCAAAGACAAGCCAAGTGATGCTTTCAAACTTACGATCAAACGGAATACGGTTGCCATCGTTTCTGATGGTACGGCTGTGCTCGGTTTGGGGGATATCGGCCCTGAAGCAGCGATGCCGGTGATGGAAGGCAAGGCCATGCTATTTAAGGAATTTGCCGGGGTCGATGGTTTTCCTATTTGTTTGGACACCAAGGACACTGAAGAGATTATCAAAACGGTTAAATACTTGGCGCCGACGTTCGGCGGTGTGAATTTGGAAGACATTTCTGCACCACGCTGCTTTGAAATTGAACGGCGTCTAAAAGAAGAGTTGGACATCCCCATTTTCCACGATGACCAACACGGTACGGCCGTTGTTCTCACGGCTGCATTTATCAACGCTTTAAAAATAGTGAACAAAAAGGCCGAAGATATGAAAGTCGTGGTGGCCGGCGTGGGGGCTGCAGGAACGGCTTGCACCCATATGCTCATGGATCTCGGTGTTCGCAATATTATCGGTTGCGACCGCAAAGGCGCGTTAACGCGAGATCGCCAAGATCTCAACTCTGCTAAGCGCGATTATGCAGAACGGACCAACCCCGACCAAGAGGGTGGCAGCATCAAAGATGTGCTCCGCGGGGCAGATGTCTTTGTGGGTCTTTCCGGTCCTGGGTTGTTAGACGAGGATGATATTAAAGGTATGGCTGATCGTGCGATCGTCATGGCCATGTCCAATCCCATTCCCGAGATCATGCCGGAGATTGCTGGCAAGCATGCGGCAGTGGTTGCTACGGGTCGCAGTGATTATCCCAACCAAATTAATAATGTATTGTGCTTCCCCGGGATCTTTCGCGGTGCCTTGGATTGTCAGGCGAGCGATATTAACGAGGCGATGAAAATGGCTGCGGCTCAAGCAATCGCCAGCGCCATTGATGAGGCGGTCATTTCGCCAGATTACATCATTCCCAGTGTCTTCGACCAATCTGTCGTCCCTGCGGTGGCAAAAGCGGTGATTAAAGCTGCTCAGGAAACGGGTGTTGCTCGCCGGAAAAAAGGCTAAACCCAAGCTCCCTATTCAAGCGGGATAGTTGCCGGTAAGATGGAAACTGTCCCGCTCTCTTGGAATTAGCTTTGGGGTCACTCCAAGCGCAGAAAGGATGGGTATGTCGGATCATTTGGATGCATGGCGCAAATTAGCCGAGAAAGAATTGCGAGGGAAAGCTCTCGATGCCCTGAAATGGCAAACGGATGAAGGGGTTGAGGTGAAACCTCTTTACTCCCAAAGCGATTTGGAAAATTTGTCGGATACAGACACTATGCCTGGCTTTTTCCCTTTTGTGCGTGGACCCAGAGCGACGATGTACGCCAATCGACCCTGGACGATTCGCCAATACGCCGGTTTTTCTACTGCCGAAGCCTCCAATGCATTTTACAAACGAAATTTAGCCATGGGTCAAAAAGGCCTCTCAGTTGCTTTTGATTTAGCGACTCATCGTGGCTATGATTCCGACCATGCGCGCGTGACCGGGGATGTGGGAAAAGCGGGTGTAGCCATTGACTCCGTTGAGGATATGAAAGTTCTTTTTGACGGCATTCCTCTCGATAAAATGTCCGTGTCCATGACGATGAATGGCGCAGTATTGCCCGTTTTAGCGGGTTATATTGTAGCTGCAGAAGAACAGGGTGTTTCGCCCGAAAAGCTGTCGGGCACAATTCAGAACGACATTCTCAAAGAATTTATGGTGCGCAACACCTATATTTTCCCGCCAAAACCATCCATGCGCATCGTTTCCGATATCATTGCCTACACTGCTGAAAACATGCCGCGTTTTAATTCCATTTCCATCAGTGGTTATCACATGCAAGAAGCTGGTGCTCATGCAGCACTGGAATTGGCCTATACCTTGGCTGATGGCCTGGAATATGTGCGTGCGGCTCTGGATCGCGGTCTCGATATCGATGCTTTTGCGCCGCGACTATCTTTCTTTTTCGGTATCGGCATGAATTTCTACATGGAAATTGCCAAGCTTCGAGCCGCTCGGAAACTTTGGGCCAAACTCATCAAACCCTTTGGTCCCAAAAACCCGAAGTCCATGATGCTGCGCACCCATTGTCAAACCTCCGGATGGAGCCTTACAGAACAAGATCCTTATAACAATGTCATTCGAACTACCTTGGAAGCTCTTGCCGCTGTTTTTGGTGGCACCCAATCGCTTCACACTAATGCTTTGGATGAAGCCGTTGCGCTGCCGACGGACTTTTCAGCGCGCATTGCGAGAAATACACAGCTCATTATTCAGGAAGAAAGTCATATTCCCAAGGTTATTGACCCATGGGGCGGATCCTACATGATGGAATCGCTGACCGCAGATCTGGTCAGCCAGGCCGAGAAGATCATCGAAGAAGTGGAAGGCCTGGGTGGTATGACCAAAGCCATCGAGGTGGGCATTCCTCAGCAGCGAATTGAGGAAGCATCCGCCCGAAAACAAGCGCGAATTGATCGCGGTGAAGAAGTCATTGTTGGGGTGAACAAATACAAGCTTGAAGAGCACGAACCGCTGGATATTTTAGAAATCGATAACTCGGAAGTGCGCGCTTCTCAAATCGAGCGACTTCAAAAACTCAAAGCTGAGCGAGATGAGTCGGCTCTAAATGAGGCGCTGAATGCCTTGACCAACGCTGCGGAAAGTGGCGAGGGTAACATGTTGGGACTGGCCGTTGATGCCGTTCGAGCCAGAGCCACCGTTGGAGAAGTAACCATGGCGCTGGAGAAAGTTTACGGGCGTTTCCAAGCTGATCATCGACCCATTTCAGGTGTTTACGGGAATGCCTATCACGGTGATCCCGATTGGCAGCGCGTTCATGGGAAGATCGAATCTTTTGCCAAGGAACACGGCCGTCGCCCGCGAATCCTCGTAGTGAAATTAGGACAGGACGGTCATGACCGTGGTGCCAAGGTGATTGCCACAGCCTTTGCCGATCTTGGCTTCGATGTAGACATCGGTCCTTTGTTCCAAACGCCGGAGGAAGCTGCCCGTCAGGCGATTGAGTGTGATTGTCATGTGGTGGGAATTTCTTCGCAGGCTGCGGGCCACAAAACATTGGTGCCAGCTTTGATCGAGGCTTTGCAGCAAGAAGGTGCCGGCGATGTTCGCGTCGTTTGCGGTGGTGTGATTCCACCAAAGGACTACCCGTTCCTCAAATCGAAGGGTGTTGCGGCCATTTTTGGACCTGGAACCCATATTCTGGAAGCAGCAGAAGAAGTGATTCACCATATCCAATCCCTTCCTCGCTAAGTGATCGATATGGGGAAATGTAGGTGAAACGATGGTGAACCCTAATGCCTCTTCAGAACATGATGCTTCAAAAGCATTGAATCAACTGATCGACGGTGTTTTGACAGGGAAGCGGCGCGCTTTGGCGCAGGCGATCACTCTGGTGGAAAATACACTGCCTGCTGCCCGCAAAGAAGCCAATCAACTCATTTCGACCTTGTTGCCTGAGACCGGGGGTGCCGTCAGAGTTGGCATTTCCGGGGTTCCCGGAGTTGGTAAAAGCACCTTTATCGAGAGTTTCGGCCTTCATTTAATTAAGGAGGGGTTGCGTGTCGCGGTGCTGGCCATTGATCCATCCAGTCAAATTAGCGGTGGTTCCATCATGGGGGACAAGGTTCGCATGGAGCGCCTGGCTAGAGACCCCGGTT
>WURV02154347.1:0-16721 GCA_011762755.2 Epimenia babai
AAAGGTAACACCTTGTTGACTAACTATATAAGGATTAACACAAGCTTTCATATATCAAGTATACTTCATCAGGTGCACCTGCGTCAACAAGGTGTTACCTTTAAATTTTCGTATTTACATCCCTCATGAACCGATACCGTATAAAAGCACCTCTTTACCCGGTCACTGTTCGGTCATCCTCGGTACAGCCGGACAACTGCGACGTTAACGTCCACAACCGGCTGCGGATGACGCTGCAGCGTATCCGGGATTCCCTCATCGCGGCAGACGACCCATCGCACGGGCAGACGAATGTAGACCCGGGACAGGTCGGCCATTTTCATCGCAACCTTGTCTCTGTTTTTTAATCCATCGACCGCTCGGCCAGTCTAGTCTGGGCTATTGGAAATTCTAGTAGTTCCTTTATCTGCTTAGCTAGATGTTAACAGGGGTAGCCAGTGTGGTTCATCGAATAGCTGGAGAGCCATGCCCAGAAAAAACCCTATACCTCTATACATATGATGGGACTCGAACCTATGACCTCCAGATAACTGGTGTGGTGCTCGAACAAGCTTGCTCCCGTGCATTTCACTATTTAACACCGTTTTTGAGAACCACTGATATTTAAAGTGTGTATATAATGCCAGCGGTACACACAGATATCTCTAACAAGCATGATGGACTGTCAAAATTGATTGGCTGATTCATGCGGTGTTTTCTATATATTAACGTGATGTTAATGGGGGTAGCCACTTCACTTCCTTGAATCGCTGGAGAGAAATGCACTTAGCTACGTTTTCTAAATAAATACTCCAATATAGCAGCGTTCAACATGTAAAATGGCATAAAGCACTGTTGATAAATAGAGTGAGAGAGTGCGGGTAACATTTAAAGTGCATCAATAACATTGCTGTCTGACACACTTTACATCAATAAATAAAAATACACTATTTGAAAACATCGATAAAGCCTAAGCAATGCCAGAAAGTCACACCCACATATAAATTAACGCTAAAAACAGCAATCAGCAATACGTATACAGTACAATACAAATAAATTTCAGTACAATACATACAGTAAAGATATCGCGTAAAGCAATTTGAAGTAATACAGATACTCGCCACATTTAAGGCTAACTTAGGTTATGGTTACGATAACACCACTGACTTTGGTTAGTCATATTTATTGTTGTTAATAATAAGAAACCGGTGTAGTTGTAACCATCGAGTCTGTACAGGAAGTTCGTCTCTATCCTCGGCATAGACGGGGTTCGAAGCGCCGTTTAAATTTCGCTAAAAATATTCCAGGCAGTCTCCGAGCTAGCCAGGGTCCTGCTTGAAGTCCTAGAGTCACCAATTCGGCCACCTGCCTCCAAATAGATAAAAAAAGATATGGCTAACAGATTCTCTTTCTTGCTCTTAGTTAGCGCCAGTGGTGTAGTGGTTAGAAGCGTTGCCTTTCATGCGAGAGGTTGCGAGTTCGAACGGGCACGAACCAGGGATTTTTTCCCGCACCTTCTACGAGAGGATATGAGCACGATTTTCGTGCTTGAATATCGAGAAATATTCGTCGTGAAATGGTTTATTATAAAAATATATTAGGGATGTAACAGGGCAATGTTGTACGTGCGACTGACATTTAATTATAAAGTAGCACCAAAACCTCGCCTTGTCCCTTTTTAGTGAACTATTCATACATCTCTTTATAAAAGGCAGTTTTCAAATTAGATGCATTCTGGGATTGCGCATTGCTTTTGTTTAGTAACAATACCCCAACAAACAGACTTAATGGCTGACATCGATAAACAGTACAATACCTCTTATCAGTTTACATTGTGAAAAGTCAATGATTTGAAACGTTTTTGCTGCAGTAAGGGCAGTGTTGGCTGGTCGAATCCAAGCGAAAGAACTATTGGCACTAGCTTATCCTGCCTCAATACAGAATTTACTGACTGTTTCGACTGCTGCTAAAGAAAATCGACTTGAAAAATCAAACTGTATAAAATTATGGAATGTTGGAGATTTAACCCTAACGGACCCGCGTACGATCTAATTGAAGCGGATGGAACTATACCACAGCCGCCGTGTTGGTACATTGATCCTGCGGAATATTTAATAGAAAAAGACCAGAACTAGCTACTCTCCAGCTTGAGAAATGATTACAAAGAAAGTTTGCTGTAAGTCTGTTTTGATTAAGGAGCGAATAGGGTTTATGTTACGGATCTATATCCGGCTTTTTACCACCACCCCAACCAGACCAACGGTGTTGGCACATTCAGTTCAGTAATAGGCTGATTACCAAGGTAATCGTTTCATAGGCCATCGTATTCTGGCCCTTAGCCTACGCAGTTAAGTTAATACAACAAAGGTATTAGCCTTACTTATAGGGGTAGGGGGAAGATTACATACTGAAACCCACCGAGTCTAGGCAGACAATATTGACATTCTTCCATACACTGGTTCTAAATGTCTCCAGACGGCTACATATATCGCACACTCCACTAATTCTATAATAGCGAATGGTTATTTACAATGAGACATAGCGGGAAGGTAAGGGCATAGAGACCATTCACAGAGCATCTAAAGCACAGACAGCTACATCTGCGAGAAAAAGCCCTAGTAGAACCACACTGCGAGGCTACCTACACCCATATGGGCACGAGGATTAAGGCGCTATCTGTCTGAAAAAACGCCACAGTTGGTGTAGAGGCTAGACCGGGAATTGAACCTCTGCATTCAAAGTCAAACGCTCTACCAACTATGCTAACTGCCCCCATGGGCAGTGGATAAGAACGCAGTCCCTCTTTGACATTGTAGTTGTTACAGTCACTGTTCTTCCATTTTCTAGCCAGAGAGAAATAGGTAGAAAAAACTTTAAAAAACCCATCAGAGGTATAGGTTTTTTCTTATTATTTCTCTTCGGTAATTCAGAAAGCCACATTTGTTACACCCCCCCCCATTACCATTACATTCTTCCAGCCAGTAAAAACAGCGAAATACGGCACAGTGTAGTACTGGCATTATCTTGTACCAACACAACAATATACTGAGTATATGATTGTGAATTCTCACGATTCACACAAAATACGGGAATGAAAAACTCAACTGAACGAAGTGGGCGAAATAGGCCATGACGCCAATGCTTGGGTATGTATAGCAACGACTTCGATGAAGGTCAATGGAGATGCGCAATGGAGATGCGAAAAGGACTTATAGGGAAATGACAGTGTTTGGTTGCTTCACACCCACAATATAATCACACCCACAATATTGCCTGCCACAATATACAAGGTTCAACATCTTGCGTATATTTTGTATAATGTAAAAATACCCATTTTGGTTGGATTTGAACTCGCAGCCTCCAATATAAAAAGCCGCACTTCTAACTACTGCACTACCCAGCACTATATGAAAAATGCGTATACAAAATTTATCATCTACAGGCGGTAACCGGTAATGGTGGTATCTTATTTATGGGCAACCAGCATTGGGGCACATCTACCATAGACGTCTATTTCACCATAAATAAAAACTAGGACATCGGCCCACAGGGGTAACTATGATATATATTCATAAATATAGCTATATTTTCTGTAGTAACCCATAAAATAAGTGTGATTTAGATACCGTCTCTTGGGGCAGACCTCATTAAACTGGCTATCACCTTTCCATCAAATGCTGGATGTTCTGGTCTGCGCCGAAATGTGACACGAAATTATTAATATCCCACGTTTTAATTTATCATAGGTTGCCGAAATTGACTACAGTTCACTGCCCACCTATTGTTGCTTCTATCTATTTCACTTAATCATCATTCTATTCATGTCTACCATTTTCTCAGAACTCAAGCGCCACACTCATTCCTGTATGTAGCGTTTCTTTTAATGTTATTTCAGCAATTCAGTATTACTCACTTTTGTGTGACTATTTGGTGACTATTTGGTGTTTATTTCTTGTATTTTACATCGTGAACAATTTCATCCTGTAAACCTGACGAAGCATATTACATATGATGCGAAAGCTCGTTTATAAATAAATTTTCATTACTCGCAGAGGTGTTGCCCTTGCATTTTTTCTTACTTTATGACTCTAATATGGCTACTTATACTGTAATTATATAGAATATCTGAATCAGTGCTGGTTACAGGACTAAATGCTAGATCTGCTGCGAATATGTTTCATTATCTTGCATAATTATGTCAGTGATTAAAGCTAGCAAAATCAAAATGGCTAGAAGGAGCATAAAAAGGCCAAAGATGCCTCAAGACGCTCACCTGACTATTGAAAAAATAAAAAAATTAGAAAAACGAAAACAAAGAAAAAATAAAAATAGTCAAATAAAGGAAACACTTGAGATGCCAAGAAAGTACACTAAAAAACAATAAAAAGCTAAATAAGGGGAAAAAATATGGCCACAGAGGCTTCCAAATACTCGGATATTATAACGAGAGGTCAAAGAGACTTCAAAATACTCATTCAGATATAAAAAAAGGCCAAAGCAACCTAAGAACATATGGATATTAAAACAAGAGGCCAAATAGGCCTCAAAACACTGATTCGGATATTAAAACAGGCCAAATAGGCTTTAAAACACTTATTCAGTTAAAAAACAAAAGGCCAAAGATGCCTAAAACACTCTTTGGGAACATTAAGAACATTTAGAATATTTAAGAAGGCTTAGAAGTTAGTAACATTACTAAGATCCGCAAAATTACCCCCCCTTCGTATGATGATGATGATGCCTTAACAAATCTTAAGAGAGACCAACCCGATAAAAATATCTGCCAAATTGCAGAGCTCTGCGACAACCAGGTCTTGAAATATTTTTAAGTACAAATACATTGTCAGAAATTACTTCCCCCTGGTCAGCATATCAAATGTAAAAGAGACGAAGCCTAGGAGAATATCAGGAAGATAGTCAAGGATGGACAATTTAACAGTGAAGGATGGAAAACGGACAACGGACGAAGTCCAACTAGGAAAGCTCACCAAGCATAAGCTCAGGTGAGCTAAAAATATAGACTATCAATGTAAACATGACCATGACTGATCGGTGTTAATTTCTGTTAGCATAAAGAATTTTGTGATAAAGGAATTTTTAAATACGGCGCAATGTATATCGATCGCATGACATTTTTCAATAAAGTAGATTTAGGTGGATAATTCTGAAAGGTGACTAACAGTCAGACATCAGTTTTGTTACTTATAACTCCCAAAAAAATCAAAGATTTTTCCAATCTCAATTTCGATGAAGAAACATACTGAGCGGCAAGGAAAATAAAGTTAAGCCAAGGATCACATTAAAGACCAGATTGCAATTGCGGGCAAAACCAATCATGGCAAAATATCTTCAGAATTTTCAGAATCAACATTACCAACATGTGATTTTACTAATTAACCTTTGACTAATTAATATGTATCAGAAGCTGAATGATCTATTTGCTGCTGATTTTTAGGCCACAGAGCATATGTAACAGATTCATTCAGTCCTAGGGTATGTCATCGACCAATCTCCATACACGTCCTGTACCTCGATTGGAAAATGAACCAACTGACAGAAATAACCTTGCGCATATTGGTAGTTCTATTTAACATATATTATCAAGATGATATCAATAGTGAATCATAAGCGAAGGTCATACATTATCCAAGGTAGTACATCACTGAAAACAATCATAGTAAATCATTTCTTACTGCCTAGATAACTCGCTGCGACTAAACAGTGTTTGGCACAGGCACCGATATGAATACGGTTCCGGTGGAAACCTTTTGCTACTACCGGAAGCCTGGGTTTTTATTACGTGTGGTGCACTGCTGGGAAGAACTGACTTCATGCGCTACACGACTTCACGGCTTGATAAAGCTTTTCTATCAGACATCAGCCCAAATATGAACGATGATTCATTTTGATTCTAGTATAAATGATCGATGGCGACTTTTTGGTTGAAACTTTTAGTAGCAGCCACCAGATTTATAGATGATAAAGTAATGACGTTCAATTTAATATTAACAAAAACTGGATCATATGTTGCTTGTGTTAATTATGCTTAATAATGACTATCCACATAATAATACATTGCTCTGTAATGTTTTATTGATTGATGTTTACATATAGTACTTGAAAAGTTCATAAGCATAACAAGATATCCTGTAAGAATGCAATTATTTGTAGTCTTTTGTATTTCTCAATGTAGTTAGTTACCTTTGAGGTTCACACGCTTACTCCATCAATTTTGGAGAGCTTGGATACCAGAACTGTAGAAGCAGGACAATTTGAAAGGACAATTCTGTAATAGTTAGCATCTATTTCCATGTAAACAGAAGGACAATTCTGTACTAATCGGAGAGTCTCACTTCAGCTAAAGAAGGCGACCATTCTGTAATAACTAACATCTATCTTCATGTGGACAGAGAAACCATTCAGTAATAACCAAACCTTCTCTTTATGTAAAACCTTATATAAACAAGATCGGTGTCTAATAACCAAATTATATACAAACACAGAGACCATTCTCAATTATTAGCATCCACGTTCATGTAAACAGAATCATCTATTGTGTAATAGTCAGCTACTAACTTCATGTAAACATCACGCAGGGTGGTCATTAATGATGCCTCGGATCGGATCTCCTAAAGAAGCAATGTAGGAACCTGGCCCTAATAGACACCTTATAATTAACACCGCTGGCGCCGTCATTATGCTCCGCGATAATCACGATGTATGAAATCATTAGGGCTGAACGAGAATGTGTAACCACGAACCGACCAGGCCTGTAGATGGATGGTATACTACTGAATCGCCCGTCTCTAGTCTATTTCATGGATTCTGCACATTTCCGGAAATGAATCACGGTGTGGAGATGGACTGTCTCCATGGCCAAGTGGGCGGTGGTAGTGGAACAAAAAATCTCCCTCCAGGTCCATTTTCGATGTTAGACCCATTTATAATGTTTGGAGCAATCGCAATAGTGTGCACCCCCGAATCTTGGCAGACAGTTGACCTTCGTCCATGTAGACCAAGGGTTTGTTTCATCGAACAAAATAAATAAATATGTCGCAGACGTTGGATATGTGATAGATGATGATTATGGACACTCAGATGATGAGAGAACAGAGAGGTAGCGGACCATCCAGAGCGTATTCAAAGCTCAGCTACATCGGAGGCAAGAAGCATTTGCATCATCACTATTTCCAAGACTACCTAGACTTCTATGAATGGACAGGAATTACAGCATTTGGCCCTAATATGCCGCAAATGGTATACTGGATACAGCGTGGTGTGAACCAAGGTCTTCTGGAATTCAAGTTTGATTATGTAGCCACAAAACGATTTGCATCCAGGCTTTCCATATGATCCTTTTTATGGAAAGCCATTATGGTATGTATGACAATATGAGAAAGATTGACATATGTGGTGGATATATTAAGTTGAACTTAGGAAAGAACTGAAGAATGATGCGACAATGATTTAAAGCTCAAGTGAACAGAACTATCTTGATTATAACTCATTTCCTACCTTGTAGCGCTCAACAGACTGAACAATGGCCAAGTTCGGTTAAAAGCTGACACACAAACTCACAATTAGAGTAACTTAGGCAATACAAAGGCATTCTTTAATTATATCCTCAAGTAAGGTACGTGTATTCTGTTTTATTGGCCATGATTGACTAGTAGTAAGATTATTAATCTTTGGTAATACAGGTGGATATGCTGGAAAAGTGCAGAAAGTGACAAAGTTGCTATCCCCTGTCACAGGACATTACCTAATTAATTTGTAGCAAACTGAAAATTAGGAAACCACGCGCCAGATAAATGTCACAGTTTACATGACAGGTCACTTACATTATCCGCGCTGTAGCTTTTTGCGTAAAAAGTTACAGAATTAGCAAGCTAATTCATAGTTGAATCATCATAATAGGATTACCTTACAAGGATTTCATTTTTTCATTCATTATAAATCACGCTAATAGGCTGTGTAAGGACAGTGCGACTCCAATGATAGCAAAACACGTCGCGAATGATCGATTTTCTGGATTTAAACTGGCAAAAAATTGCTGCAAATCCATTAGTACATCAGCCAAAATACAGTACGGACGGTATTCTATATCAATAACACGATTTCAGTTTCCATGACAGTGGATATAAAAATTATTCAAGCCACAATAATCGCGGTAAGATTAGGGTGTTTCTCGAGAGCTCGTGTCATCCTGACCTCGATCGATCTGAGAGAGATCGAAAATATTAGAATTGACTAGAACCAATGACGCAAATGTCAGTCAATGGCATAAAAAGATCCTTCACTCATCACCGTGTAATTATGGGTGATGAATAACAATAGTTAGTAGCGATATCATGCTCACAGACGTCTGTGTAATTTTTCATAAAAGATTTCGTATCAGATGCCGGTGATAGACTAGCTTTTTTTTCTATTCCTAAGTTACAGGGGTAGGTGCAGTAGTAGTTGGATCGATGGAATTGAAATCCATACGACCCTGGATATAGACGGCATACAACCTCTGGTATTTTTGAATCAAAAATCGCCTTCGAACCCGTATCCGTGGAGACATTGCAGTATAGCGATGAAATGGCTTGTCTCGGATGTGGCTGTGAGAATTCAGATGCTGACGATATTGTCTATTGTGGTGCTAACTCTCTGCTATCTTGTCATATCGTTGTAAATAATCCACATATATATCATAGATTTAGCGGAAGTATGCGACATTTGTTGGCTGTCTGGTGGCATTTCGAACTAGTGGCGTGAATAAACAAAGGTCAACTGCCATCCCGGCCTTTGTAGTTTTACAGCGTTTTCCGACATATAGATGAAGCTAATCTCTTTGTCGCGTTAAACCCATGAGCTTGCTCCGCGGAAGGCCTACAGGCCTCTGAAAATGAAATAATCCTACTTACATACACATAGCTAGGACTGATTAGTTCCTATGGTTCTTGAACATTTTCGCTGCAGTCCACTGTGAGCTTCCGAGCGAGCATCTTTCTTCTGGTGGATACATATTGTACAATCCTATACCCTGGCTGGTAGTTCAGAAAACTGCTAGTTTTGTTAGGATGTAATATCTCCTTCAACTGAATATCAGCCTTCAGATTGAAAATTTAATAAAATATTGAATCCAGCAGAGAAAAGCCCTCTATTGTATCCCTGAGCTTGGAACTCATGATTGGTTAGTCACAACAGCGTACCATGCTTGAATAAGTTAATCCAATTTGGCAAAGTAAAAATCTGAGGGACTTGCTAGCTTCCATTACAAAGCTTCCATCTAAATGGCATTTAGCATGCGCCCTGACAGACAGCGAGTATATAAAATACTTATTTACACAATAGTTATGCACAAATGTCACGAATAACTCTCGAAATTCTGGACGAGTGCACGCGAAGCAAAAACACGCTAATAATGCTTCTATTAGGTGATGTAGTTAACATCAATGCTGCTGCATGATTCGAGAGTAGTGGCCTCCGGGTGTGGGTGGGGAGGTTCGCCTCGATAGGGATTGACTGATTAATTCGTATAAAGAATATTACCCAGTGACAGGTCTACTGGTAGTGGCACGCGAGGGCAGAAGTGGGGTTTAATGCTCTGTATACGGAGCACAGTACACACCAATGCACCCATGCACAGGCCATACATGGTCCATGAAAAATGTGTATAATGTGTTTCTGCAACAGGAACATATACAAGCAAATGGCACCATAAGCAATGTGTTATCAGTTAACGGTTTTGTAATCCTTCGAATAATTTTGTGACAAAATACAAACTGTTATATAGATATATATTTGCCGAGAAATATGAATTGCCAGCAGGATCAAAAGGATGAGAAATGAGAATATTAGGAAGGAGTAATTAGGAAGAGAGGTTTGGGGAGCCTCCGCAGAATTACTGATATATGTGGCATGAATCTTGAAAAACGTCAGCACTTAAGCGATCAATGTTGATTTCGATTGGATAAAATAATGTAGACGAGTATTTTTGAATTAGGAATAACAACGTAAAACTAGTAGCTTGATATAAATTTAGTGAACCATAATGTAGGTAATTAAATATACAACAACATATCCATTGGTGGACATACGATTTACAGAAATAATGACATCGTGCAATTATGGCCAAAATAATCGCATCAATCATTAGTACACAACAAATATTTGATTGTATCAAATCACGATGCCCTAGCAGCGCGGCTGTCAGTTCAGAGACTAATTATCAATGACAGACAATCGAGATTTTCTGACACATGACTATTAAATCTTTCGGTAGCCATGTTGGGAAGATTGCTATAGTAATCAAATGCCCACACGGAAATAAGGAATTCTTGGAGTGGCAGATAAATTTGCGATTCAAGGAGCCCTTTGTTAGGAGAATTATCAAATAACATATCATCCATAAAATACTACGAGGTTGCGAAAGCTTTACTGTGGAAAAAATTGATTTGTTTGAGTCGTGATCGTACTACTAGAATGGTGAGAAATTATCTCGTCACAGTATGTTAGTGGAAAATTCCATGAGGGCTATTAGCTTTATTTCAGAAAATAAGATTAGTCTGACTTGTGATCCTGTCATTAGTACACAAATAATTGATTTATTATGACCTATAGAGGAGGCAAACGGAAAATTCCATGATTTGAAAATTCCATGATTTTGCTGTCACTATGTCATGTAGATTGTGGGAGATTTTGAATACCACCGTATGTATTATATTTGTACGATTTACTAAATAAATAAAGCTTGGAATCATATTTTGTGAAATAATTTTTATAATGTAGGGATTAGTCCATTGCATATAGTTTTTGACGTAATTTTGACAAAGACTGTATGTATGTATGATCACATCTCTGTTTAAACAGGAATAAATGGATAAAAAACAAATATTTCCTGATTTCTTTGGCATAATGGTATGAGACACCTTGAAACTTGGTCTATCTGGCTTCTGTTAGATTATATAAAGATAACCAGATTGAAATCAATATCGTGTATGTAGATACTGACTTTTCTACTAAGACACTATCATCCTTGGACAGATAAACTGATGTATTAATCAAGTGGCCATGTCAATGTGACAAATTACGCATGTCGATGGCAAAAGCTTGGGTTCAACCATCCAATCGGATTATCTCAAAAACTGATGCAGGAAGGTTAGTGAATATGTTGTCGTTAGCTGTAGATGTTTAATCTGCGCACTACCCCCACCGAATCAAACTCAATTTTCTGCAATGCATCAAGTTTATACGGTCTCTGCGATGAAAGAAACTTTGGGTCACAGTGACGAATCAAACTTTTGTCTCTACAATGAATCAAACTTTGGGTCTCTGCAATGAATCAAACTTTGGGTCTCTGCGATGAATCAAACTTTGGGTCTCTGCGATGAATCAAACTTTGGGTCTCTGCGATGAATCAAACTTTGGGTCTCTACAATGAATCAAACTTTGGGTCTCTGTGATGAATCAAACTTTGGGTCTCTGCAATGAATCAAACTTTGGGTCTCTACGATGAATCTAACTTTGGGTCTCTACGATGAGTCAAACTTTGGGTCTCTGCAATGAATCAAACTTTGGGTCACTGCGATGAATCCAACTTTAGGTTTCTGCAACGAATCAAACTTTGGGTCTCTACGACGAATCAAACTTTGGGTCTCTACGATGAATCAAACTTTGGATCACTGTGATGAATTAAACTTTGGGTCTCTACAATGAATCAAACTTTGGGTCTCCACGATGAATCAAATTTTGGGGGTCTCTGCGATGAATGCAGATTACGGTGTCTGCAATAACTCAGGCTTTGAGTGCCTGCAATAAATCAGTCTTTGGGTTTCTGTGATAAGTCAAACTTTCGGTGTCTGCGATAAATCAAGGTTTGACTTTCTCTAATGAATCAAACTTTGAGTATCAGTGATGATCCAAGGTTTGTGAGTCAAGCTCAGAGATCATGTTCACTGTACACAATGAATATTGTGGATCTAAATCACTGAATATTATGGATCTGAATCACTGAATCCTATAACTTTTTGATAATGTTTAAATCAAATATATTTTATAGCAGTTAGATATTTATGAATTTCTGATGTTCTACCTTTTAGTAATGTGACAGATACGAAATTCTGCTATTTATGATAAATAACAAAAACACACATATTTCCTGAAAATTTTTGTGGAATTCATTCGAGTGCAGGCTTGTTATATGTCCAAGCTCATTGTACAGAAAAATATATACAATCACAATTTGAGGCTAAAAAATATCAACAATATAGATCACATAGAGTTGAAAATGACATGTGGCATGAGATTATGACTGAAAAAAGATGAAAAAAATATGGGATAATACATGCACACGGAAGAACCTGTTTTCTAAAAAGACCTAAATAGAATTGGCCTAAAGCAATTGATAGGTAACGATGTAATGTCGGAATTGATATCAACTCGTCAAGCGACCCAGTGACAGAGCCAGAGTAACGATTCAACCGTCGGACCCTGACTACCCAACGACCTCAGCACCGCGACCTCGGCACCGCGACTTAATTTCATATCCACTCAGTGTGGCCATAGCGAATCTATCACACTTATCTACGGCTCCATTCGTCTTCGACTCCCCCAACAATTTCGATTTCTCGTCTCGAGACGCGAATCGAGGCACGCGATACATCTCGCTCTCGTCGTCGTCCACCGGGCATACACAGAACGCGAATAATTGGCCGAGCGAACGGACGGATTGTCTCGAGATGGCGACTAGATAACATCGCACCTACCGCCAGTCACGACTGCCAGATCCTCCAATAAAGCGAATCTGTCCACGCGTCGTCTGCCGCACCGGCGACCTATAGATTTTTCCTATACGCACTCGAGCCTGTCGTAGCAGTCAGGTATGGAATAACATTTTGTAAGACCACATCTTATTGATTTCATCATTATACCGTGACGTATAACAGCGGTTGAATGCTGCGCCGTATGAATTATCAGTATTAGTGAATCTGTGCATGCAATCTGCGGGCGCGTATATAAGAACTCACGTTGCTTTATGCATACACAAGCAAATCATTCTTTACAACCGGAATGTTAACTATTATGACTCGTACAGTGTAGATTATACACATTCAGCTATCAAACATCATATATACTTCATATCACAAGCTATATAACTAGCGACACAAACTCGAAAGAGTAAATATTTTATTCATATACATGCGTCTTTCATATGAATCAGTGTAAATAGAATTACAATTTTTCATGTTTGATTTATTGGATATCAAAATGGAAGAAATTCACAGGGTAAGTGAGATACAAGTACATGATAAAATGTAATATATTTATCATAAATATATTTGTCTATAGAGTTTATACTGAACAAAGCTTCGGCGATATGTCAGCGTCACATTAAATAGTGAATCTTTGGATTGTAAAAAAATTCACGAATATGGCCATTAAAGAGGGAATAAATCATGTCAAATTTGAGCATAAAGACAAATTTTTGTAATAAACTATCTGCAACTAACAATATTTTGAAGGAACATGTTCTTTGAACATTATTCCCTGGCTTTCCTGTTAATATCCTATATCAATAGTTTCATCATTTTCCATCACAGTTAATTTTGACAAGTCAGCTCTAAAAGCTCCCATTCCATCGTATTTCTATTAGAGCCTGCTGGTATGAGCTTGTCCAATTTTATCGTTCATTATGGCCATTATCTCAACTTCCAGTGAATATGTCCTTGTTCACGTAGACTCACTAACATTATTGTTAAATTAGTGAGCTTTTTGTGCGTGGTGCATTGTGAAATTTCGTATTGAAATGGGTTAATAAAATTTATCTATGCGAATAATTCGGCTATTAATACTGTAAATGCGACTAACATTCACTAACTTAAATAGAGCACTATTTACTTTTTCATATAGAGTACATTTGAGTGGATTCACAAATAAAATAGTGGATTTATTAATATTCTATACTAAAGTCGATTCCTCTGCGCTATAGTGGATTTATTTACATTAATGTATATTAGAGTGGATTCTTCCACAATCAACTGGATTCTTTTGCATTAACACAAAAGTGGATACTCTACACCATAGTAGATTCCTCTGCACTATAGTGGATTCATGGATTTATTAATATTATTCTACACTTGAGTCGATTCCTTTGCAACAAATTGGACTCATTTTACTTTATTACACTAATTACACTAGGGTGGATTCATTCATTAAGCGGTAAAAACTAAAGTACAAAAATAATAACTTAATGATCACATATAACCACCGTTAATACATGCTTCATAGCTGACCATTTCTATAATTAAGTGCTTTTGAAAACCTTAATAGTACCCCATCAAAATACCTGCTTCTGTACTATAAGAAACTTGCTCGGATCTTACGAGCTAATCCATTATACAGTCCGCAGTGTTGACAGGTTTTACCATATGGCCAGCGAAGTAGTTACTTGTTTTTGTGGCCACTGCAAACCCAACTGGAGAGAGGGAGCGATCATCCAGATTGACATCTGAATAGACTGAAATTATCTATTCAAGCCAAACACATCGGGTTATCAGATTCGGAATCTATAGGCCGCCGAAGCAAGCGTGACAAGGCCGCTGTCACTGACAAAACGAACAACAAATATTGATTGTAGATGCTCGAAACTGTTAGTGTTTGGGCGTTGACAATAAACTTGGTGTGTGTGTAATTCCATAGCGCGACCACTTATCACCGGAAGCCAGACCCACTTGAGATCCCATACGACGACTGACCGTAGACCATAGCAACTATTGGGCTATGTATTCATAAATAAATTATGAAAATGTGAAGCAATTCGCGAGTGGGCGATGGCTGTTTCTAGTATTTTGATGATGAGAGTTTTAGTTCATTCTTCATTATCACATTGATTGCGACACATTCACTGCCACCAATGGCTACTTCAAGCACCCACTCTGTAAGGCTGGTACCCTGGCTGGAAGTACAGCTATGTCAAAGGGATATAAAATTAATATACAAATTCGGCCTTTATAAATGTATAGCCTTTGACACAAAACCCTAAGACTGAATAATAAATTTACGGCTATTTGTACTCAATTATTAATCGAGAAGCGGAAAATTTTGGAAAAGCCCAACAATATCCTTCCTCTTTTAATACTTACTATTCCGACAGGTTTCTTGATGCAACATTTTTTTTGGTCGAGACAACTGTACTAATGGCAGATTAGAGGACAGCCATTCTTTCAATCAACACCAAGTATTCATTGAATTTTAACACTTTCAGTATTGCCTACTACGATCGAAGCTAGGAAAAACAATAAAATGTATGCAATTTATGAATTCATTATCGTGAAAAGGTTAGAATTGCTCCAAATTAATCAATTAAATGCAGGGAGGGAGAAATTTTTAAATAAAAAGCCACATTCAGAATGAATGAACAAAAGTTGCGGACTATACTCAAAACATTTTCATAAATGACAGCTATCTACAAATCACAAAATTATATATATAATTACTTATTATTGTTCTAATTCTTTCTATAACAAAAAATAATTGCTCTTCGTAATCCAGGCTAAGTTTTTTTAACAAGTTTCTACTTTATCCAAGCAAGCCCATGTTACACATTTCCTCAGTGATTGTCTCTTTTCTTTTACTTCATGTCTATCTTATCACCCTATTACTACATCCTTGACTGATTTAATGTAAGGTGTTGTTATCGCAGATTATTGACATTGAAATTCTGATTTATATCCCCGTTTATCCGCTTTAGTCTTTCAATACACAGCTTCACCTAAGCTAGTCGTTTGTAATTATCATAAGTTAAAATACATAGTGGAGCTGAGAGTTGTTTACACTCTGCTCCATAGATGAAGCATTAGCCTTTTATAACGCCGCCGTTTCGCTGCTACTCACAGTAGCTTGCGAGCTACTCAGCTACTCGCAGTTACCTTGATTAATGACATTTATCACCATATCAGAATCGCGGTATTTATCTCTTTACGATTGGGATTCCGTGTCTGATTTATTTCCCTGGAAGTGTTGACATACTGACAAATTGAGAAACAAATGACATTTTATACCTGATTCACATCACATGTATGTACAGCAGCGACGAATGTAACGAACGTATGGCGTTCAATTTCTTGCGATATTCAATGTCTGCGATACCCAATTCGGACATAACAAATTATGGGATATCCAATTTACACATGTGCTGTCTGTGTTGGGGCAGAGTAAAAAATTCATCCAACATCAAATACTAACTCCAACAGATAGAGTGGAGCTGCATTGATGAATTTCTGTTGAAGTCATGATACTACTTGTGATTCCATTTATTATCACTATTCATAAACATCAGTTTACCACTTAATATACCGTATATACTCGCTCATAAGGTGACTCACTTATAAGACGACCCCCCTGACTTTAGAAACGCAAAAGTAAATTTTAGCGTTGACCCGTTTATAAGACGAGGCGAACCCGTTTATAAGACGAGGCGAACCCGTTTATAAGACGAGGCGAACTTTTATTCCTAATACAGTACTGGAAATGTAAATAAATCTAATTGCTACTGTCCCCACGCGTTGTCGTCTTTGTCGTTAGTAAATAAAAAGTGAAAAAGAAAATAATTTTTCAAGAATAAACACAATGACAAAAACATAGGACATCAAAAGGGCGCAATAGACGATCTTTGACTGAATATACAGTAAAAACAACACACGCTATCAAACCGCTATGTTATACGCAGACCTGTCTATCATGCGAAACGCTACCTG
>WURV02154357.1:0-16721 GCA_011762755.2 Epimenia babai
ATGTGAAAATAATAACTAATAAGTTATTTTTATATCGCTTCCTGCCATTTTAGGCATGATCTCGTAGCAGTTCACAGTCAAGATCAAGATAAAGTACGATGAAGAGAGTTTAGCACAAGACAAGAAAGAGGAAAGTAAACTTTGGTCAGCTAACACGACTCAGCAAATAGGTGCGATTTGAGTCATTGCTTGAAAATGGATAAGGCCCCTATGCGTCTAAGCTTAAGGGATAGGACCCGCATAGCGAAAACAACGGTAAAGTGTAGTAGAAAGGCGGCATTCCTCAAGAGTAACCAGTGATTGAGATGCCGATCTGCGCTGACGAGTGGTAAATTAAACAGATATCACGTCATGAATGTAAGTCGGACCCGGCTGATGAATGGCTTGATGGACGGACGTTAATATTTGCACAAAATACGCAAAGGAATGTGCAGCCAGCCAATTAAAAATTTCGAGATATGTGAAGAAACACGAGAATTAAAACGGCAAGCAGTATTTTGTGCAAGTTGTTGTCTGTCAATCACTGGGGCATGAGCCCCACCAGCAAGGAATAACCATAGTCCAAACAAGAAACATTGAAGAAACAGATGATAATCCCAGCAGGCTAATATACGGGCTTATACGTTTTATGTAGCGTACTTGTATGTTACATGTTCGGCACACCGAATTAACGCTATACGACGTAGATTTGCATCAAAGAGCAAGCCAAGGTTTCTCAATGCATGTGAAACGCTAAGACATTCAGTGCCGATTTTCACTGACAGAAAGAAACACGGAATGCTGGCGATTGATGACAAGAGTCTCTGTTTTATTGTCATTTAATTTCAAAAGATGAAAAAGATCCACTTTTAATGTCAAGGAGGCAATGAGACACGTGATAATACACAGGAACGATGTCAGAACTGTTTTCAAAAGGAACGTAAATCTGGCAATCTTTATAAAAAAGAAAATAAACATTAAGCTGACGGAGGTCACTCAAGGAAGATAAATAAACAGTAAACAAGAGTGGCCCAATTAAGAACTTTTGGGGATTCCATATGTGAGCGATCTGTGAGATAATTTATGCTCACCTATGACAACAGTCTGACCCCTCCCACAAAGATAAGATCGCAGCTAGTCAAGTACCGAACTTTCGATCCCACAACGCCTTTTGAGATATGGTAGGAAGTAGGATGTCGTGATTTATGGTATAGAAAGCGGCTGATAGGTTCAGAAAAACAAGTACAACGAGGGTGGACGGTTTATCAAGGAGATTGCAATTGTCGGAGCATACACGTAGCAAAGTCGTTTCGGTACATAAAATATATATTTAAAAAATTCCTTTATTATATATGTTGTATATAGCGCAGTACAAACCTTTGCGCCGTATGCTAGGATCTGCATCGGTAGGTATACTCTGTGTACATAGAACTTCTTCGTTGATAGTGAGATCCTCTGTTTAATACAACTTGCACATAATCTCCACATTTTCATACAAGCACGAAGAGCTTTTCGTGGGAAGAATACTAAAAACTCCGCCATAACTAAACGTGAACCACTCCATGAATGGGGAGAATCGCTAACATTTCTACACGTATATGCGCTGAATGGTAATGATAGTTCTCAGATCACTTTAAAATTTCTTTCGAGTCATAATGTTACTAAAGAGGGAACATGGATATGCAACAAAGACACAGGACTTGGGCATATACATATACGGGTATCTCGGATAGAATTAATGTTTGGCGTCGATGGGACATAACCTCACGCCCCGTGGAAATAACGGTATGCGCTTTATGAATATCCGTGCTACAATACTGGTCTAGTGTAAATGCGTTACATAATATGAATAAAGAAGAATGAGTCTACTTTTTGAAGTTGGTAGAGCACCAGACCAGTCACCCGGGAGTGATTAGCGTCAGGCTCTCCAGCCACAAAGCTTCTGTGTTTTCCAGTTGTTTTTATAAAGCTCAGTAACTAATTGCAGGAACGTCGTATCTTAAGACAGCATATAGAAGATTGTTTAATGAGCGACAATCAAAGGAACGTTATACACCGACATGGTATGTGGACGTTCCTGACGACTCACAAGTTCCCCACTCTGCCATGATTCGTAGTAAACCTGAGTTAGCTCACCGAGGCTGAGAGATAATACACTGTCAGCAGGTTGCCGGAGACGTTCACGAGACTTGTGGACTTGAAGATGATGCATAAAACGCCACGTACACTGGTCTGTTAACGTGCGAACGTAAGTGCATGATCGTTATATAGAGGCATGTAATGACGCTGCTGTCGGATCTATATACAGCAGTAGCTGCGTCATAAAACAACAATTGCAATGTTCACAATATCTAAAAACAGCTGTACCACCAAATGCACACAAGGTAGAGGTGGTTGTTTACCAAAAAAACGACACTATTGCATAAGTTTTTCCTCGTATAATAACTCACAAAAGCTACCACCAGTGTCGGGTGCGACGGGTATTTTGTTTTCGGCTCTATTTGAGTTTGTTCAAGTGTTGTCTATTAGTGTGTTTGTATGTCTGATTGTTTGTTTCAATCTGGTCTTTTATCAACACTTGAACAGCATCTGTTACGAATGGTGGTAAATAATGCGACGTCCGCTGACATCCGGAATCTTCCCGTGAATACTTAAACATCGGTGATAACTGTGTAAATTGAAGATATTTTTTTAAACATTCCGGTTGTAATACGAGTTAACACTTACATGGACAGAAAAACAAACGTGATACTGATACGGGACAAGAAAGGAGGCAATGAGGCCATTCAGGTCACTCAGGTTACTCCGTTAATCAGTGTCAGACCCGAGCGATGGTCGCAGGCAGTGTGAACGGTTATAGTGGGCTCGGGCAGCGGATAGTCGCGTGGTAAGAGTTCTCGAGTGGGAACCGACAGATCGTGAGTACGAGACTGTTTACCACTTGGCTTTTCTTCGCTTATGAGTAGCATGTCAATGATGCCAGTTTGAGTGAATAAACCTCTATCTAAAATGAGGAGGCGCTCCGTCCTTCTCGAGTGATATGCGAGTGTCCAAGGCAGCGTAAGAGCGATGATAAGCTGCCATAAACACTCATTATGAATCGCATCTGAGACCCATTATTAGCCGTTACTTACGGTTTATAAATATTGTACCTTCTTGTCTACCATTTTATTCGTTCAGGTTGAAAAAATGCCAATGTTTCGATGTGTATTCCTTGTATGATAAGGTATGATAAGCGATTTAGATAAAACTCATTTAGATTTAGATAAAAAAAAAACATTTTAATACACAATCCCCGTTTCGTCTAATTAATTTGACTCCAATCACCAGAGGCGTCAAAAACTGGCATGGACGAAACAGGACAAGATTTAAAGCGTGGTTTTTGCCCCATAAATCGTTGGATGAAACAGGAATTTTTAGGTGTCATACATAATCTGTCCTTAATTGCATTGGATGAAACACGATTGGATGAAATATGAAGTCACTCATATCGCGATGATCAGTTTCAAAGAGTATCATTGCATTAGCTGCAACCAATTCAGCGTCGTGTAAAACTGACCGTGCCGATCGCTCTATATTTGGTGACGCCATCATTAAGGAAATACAATGGATGGTCTGATATGGTGATGTTGCTGGACGCCGTTATATTGCAGTTATCGCTGTCCTCAAATATCGTGTACTTCTTGCCTATAAAACACCACTCGCGTGTGCAGATACGCAACAATATATAGGATTAAAAACACATGCAGATTGTGTTAATAAATTATTGTTTCCCCTCCTAATATACTTTAATGTTATTTCACACCTTAATGTCAAAAAATGGCAAAACGTGGAACGCGCTTATCAAGACCGTTGATGACCAGGAAATTTATTAAAGGTATACAATTTTGTCGAATTGAATAGAAGATCGTTAAAGAATTAGTCGCTACGACGTAATGTAACCATAAATATTCACAAAAGTAACGTTTTACTTTTAACGAACCTGATTTGAATTCCGTAATGGCCGTCACCACGCGATATTTGTTCGCCTCAAATGGAGATCGCATCTTGACTTGAAGAAGTCGTCGTTTATTGTCGTAATAGACCTGTCGGGCAATCAATCTCGGTGTGAAATGTACGGCAAATACACATCACAGTGTTCTGGCTTGAAGACTAACACTATAGACAGATGAAATGTCAGGGGAAACATCGCCGCTGTTGTCATTATAATATTATATATGTTATATTTTGGATATATTGAGGTGTAATACTTGGACTGAGAACTTGAACAAGAAATTAACGACATACTAATACTAAAATAACACTGAACACAGGGATGTACATTTTACTGCGGTCGGTAGAGGGTTTTTCGGTCACCATTCTTGAGAAACGGTTCTGTTTTCTCTTGAAGAATTGTGTGCTTTTACAGCGAACTCTAGGGTGTCAAGTTTTGTGCATTGTCAATTGGCCACGAAGTTGATCTCCGATTATTTTTAGTCCTGCGTAATCATCTGCGTTTGTAAACATGGCGGTGATTGGGTGAGACAGTTTCTAAACGTCGACTACGTTTCCTTAGAGGCCACACATTTCTATGATCAGTGCTGTAATGTTGACACAACGCGGGCACAACTGATTATTTTTACGTATTATGCAGATATTTACAGATGCTTTCATATTATTGCTCGATCCCTTGAAAAAAAGCAGAAGTGAATACACTCTCACGTACGCTAGACGCACTAAACAAATACTTTTTGTCCGTGCAGGAACTATACTTTACGAACGTTTACGCTCGTCCTACGGCTCGAGTTCCTGATGACGGGGTTGTAATTTAACAGCGAAAGGGGCAGTTAGCGTAATGGTTAGAGCGCTTGACTTTCACTCCCAAATGTCTGGTTCAAATTCTACTCTAGCCAGTATAGTACACGTTGCGTTTTTAGGGAAGAAAACCCCTTAAAGTCCCGTGCTCATGTGGGTCTGGGTAGCCTTGTAGAGTGGTTCTGACGCGGTTTTCCGTCATACGTAGCTATGCTTCAGATTCTCTATGGATGGTCTCTGTGTCGCTTACCTCCGCGCTGCGTATGTCTTTCATCCCATAGAAAATAACAATTAGCTATCATAGACACGCCGGACTGTGTGACATATGTTGCTCGTCTGTGCAGGTTTGGAACTAGTGGCATGAATGGAAGAAGGTCAAGTGTCTGCCCATACTTGGTTGTTTTGTCACGGTAGGTGTTTTCTCCACCCCTTATTATCAGGGCTAACCAATTTGACGCGTTAAGCATTTGCGCTTTTGTATGCTATTCTTGGTGACAGCCAAGAATGGCCTAGACGACGATTACCCTAGAAATCCGCCTATAACGACATACTACACGCTGATACAGCTATCACAGATCGAGGAAAGCGATATCTAACCTCATCCATGAATCTGATGTGTTAATAATAATTAAGCTTTATTTAGAGTGCCGTATTATCCCTTTGTCAATAATGACAAGATCATGTCGACGACACTTTACAGTGTTACCAGCCACATTATAGCTACACTAACTCACCCCATTTATTCAGTATTATTGTATAGACAATTGAAATAATGTGTGCATATAGACTCTATTGTAGCCTTTGGTGAAATTTAGTTTTGTCGGCTACCTCAAAAATCAAATTTGAATTCATTATTCAACGTAAGCGCTAGGTCATCTGTCCCCTTTCGACGCATTACTTGGAAATGTAATTACATCCAATAATGTCTACTATCAAAATATTAAACGACACAAACATATTTTTTATCAATTTCTGGGGTTACATACTCCAACGTAGATATCTGAATTAATTTAAGATACTTTAGTACATCGACAGCCGGCTGTGACGTGTCGTCACATGATCAAATAAAGATGGTGTATACAACTTCGAATTAGAGTGATTCTGATAGTGACATCGAATTAATCGCTACTATTGTCAGAGCCTGCCATGCTAGATTTCATCGTGGTTTTAGGACCCTTTAGTCCTCCATAGTCCATAAAATAGCCTACTTTGACTTGACAGTAATTAATTTTACGGTTTTAATTTTACAGTTTCGACGTCGACCGGCTTGCGAACCGCCTTTTTGGGAGTATTTTTGCTGCACGGATTACCCGAATCACGTGTTGAATACTGGTATACTATTGGATGAGCAAGAACTTGCAAGAATAGAGCACTGCTCTAATGCAATATTTCTTGCAAGTATTGACGATTTCTTGCAAATATTGCCTAGCGCAAGAAATTGCAGCAAGAATTATCGCAGTGTAAACTGCCTATCAGTCATCACTCCCCGTGTCTTTATTCCGCAGCTTCACGCGTATTGGTTAGCCGACAACATAACACCCTCTAACGTTGGGAACTTCAAAGTATCGAATATTAAAAAGACGGCATTAAAAGCTAACATAAAAACATGATACCCAAGTGTATGAGAGACGAGTTTCTTTAGTATATTAGCTTTAACACTGAAAATCTACAAAGACTTTCTCCGATTTATTTTTGCATTTGACATTTTGAACACGTTGTGTCAATAGCCGATAGCATTTCGTCAATATGATCGGGTAGAAATATTGAGCGTTCGAGCGTTTAATTAAATTTTTGTTGTGCTACCTTCCTGTGTACTTTGTACAATAATAATTATTGAAAACATTATGTATTTATTTACTTGACAAATTCAATTTATTTCGCCCTTTAGATGTATAATTTTGACTGTAAACATGTGACTGTATCATTTTTCTCATTATTTTCTACAGAATATGTGCTATTGAAATCTATTTTTATTACTTTTAACATAATAAACGGATGTAGTTAAGTCAAATTCCTTGAACTCTTACTCGACGTGCCTTCTTATATAAACCCATTGTGAGTTTTTGGTGGAAAATTTTAAGAATAAAAAGTGGAAGTTTTACTAATAATATCGTCAATCTTCTTTTTGTAGTGTATGACTATGTTGACAAGCTACGTATATCTCCAAAATTCTGTGAGGATTTCGGTCACAAACGCACTCGCGCCCTACCAGTCCCGACTATAGCTTCATTACATTTGATGAACGGCGAGCAGGGTATAAATAGACGGAGAAAGTATAAAAAATTACAGAATTTTATACTTGATCGCAATAAAAAAACTTTTGTGGTCTGTGAGATCTCCAAGCTAGGGTAGTTCGAGAAAATATAGTGTGTCTATCCATAAAACTCCGGGAGGATGTCTATCCCCCCTCACAGAGAGAGGATAACAGCTGCATAATATTAGGTTCCGGACACAGCTTGAGAGCACAAGAAAACATCATGATAGCAATATATTATACTGACGTATTTCGTGATGGGGATTGCAGTATCGGGTGGTGAGCGGATCTCGACTCTGTAGGCAACGTTTTTGGGTATGTCCGGCACCGATTCCAAATGCACCATACCTGAAGAATAACGGAGCGTGTAAGTCGACATGGGGTAGTTTATTATATAGGGGAAAATAAGCCCTGTTTAACATTGTATGTTAAGATCTGTCTTTCGAGAAAAATATAATGCGAAAAACACTAAAAATCCACAGGATTATGACCGTTGTGTGTAATATCAACTAGTTAGGTGAAGAGAAATGCACAGAGATAACCAATATCTCAGATGGGACTCGAACCCACGACCGCCAGATAACTGGTCTGGTACTCTACCAACTGAACTAAAGAGACCAGCTTTCGCCTCGGCCTTTAGGTATTTAACGCGGTTTTTGAAAAAACTCTGATATTTTAATTCCGTATACCATATCCTACGGATATCTGTAACAGGCACGATGGACTATGAATTGACTGGTAGATTTTTGCGGTATTATCGATTATGATGTTGATGGGGGTAGCCAGTGTGATTTTATAAATAGCTGAAAAGAAATGCACATGGGTTACCGCATTATCCATGAAGACAATAAATTTCATTTTATCTGACACAGATTAAAAATGGTTAGATAACTATTTTACCCAGCTAAGTACGAAACCCCCTTCTGCTCAATTTTTTTGTTATATCATTCTCAATCTTATCGAAAGCATTTTTAGGTCGATCAATACATTTACGGGTATTTTCTTTTCTTTCATTAGTAATTTTTCCATGACTTCCGTTAAAGCACCTGAGATAGAGATTTTCAGAATTCGTAGAAAAACAAAAACAAAACGGGTTTTTTTAAACAACTTAGGTTAAACAATTATTGAAAAGTTTTTTTTCAAAACAATGAAACAGGCTTATAATTATTTAACATCAATGTCAGCTGCCAGTCGATTTTCTTTACCAACTTTTTCAGTGCCAATAAATTCCTCTAACCCTTTTGTCGTTTTTGCGACATTATACAGAGACAGATTTTGTTAGATGCAATGATAGCCTAATCGACTTTGGTAATCCAGATATTTATAACATATCAATCGTGTTAAATTACTGAACCTTTATTCCACTCATAACGACATTCGCGATGTATTATATTTAGTGTATCTTAGGCAAGAGCAACATGTCCAATAAAAAATTAAAATCACGTACCATACTGTACTTGAACGTTGCTAGTTGACAGGGTTCGCTGAAATGTAAATATTTTCATTAGTGTATGACCACTGTTTGATTCCGACTGCGACAAAAATTGACGACGATGTATTTTTTGCCATCGTACCGATGTCTATATTGCTATCTGATATCGTCACTGGATATCGGCATCTAAATTAGTCTTATTTATTTCCGATGGGGATAACACTGCAATGAAAAAGCAGTTAAGACAGACGCTTTACCATCGTCAACTCACTCCACAGCATTCAACCGACAGACTACATATGTCGCAAACTCCGCTAAGTCTATTTGATGATTATTTATAAAGAGATAACGAGATAGGGTAAAGGTAAACACCACTGAGCTCATCCAAAGACGATCTGAAGAACCGCTACGTTAGAGGGAAAAGGCCCGTACAAAACCACACTCCCAGGGTTATCCAGAGGACAATATTCCAATGGCGTTTCAGGCGTTTTTTGCTAGACAAAACGCCTTAGATAACAAAAAAAGAATATTGTCTTAAGTTTTCATCACTCATTCAGGATAATTGTGCTGAATTTGCTGAATCCCAAAATCACATTGTTTTTTCCTCAATCAGGTCAACTTTTTGAACTAAGATGCATATTTGCTTTTGACGTTTTTAATCACATGTACGGGTATTTTCACGTCAGACTATGCAAAATTCTTTTATGTTTCTCGCAGTACAGAAATATGAAAGTTTGGAAACTTATGACTTATCGTTTATTTTAGATTACATGTTAATGACATGGTTTCGGCTAGAAGATACGTCTAAAAATATGTCTGACGTCTTCTCCTACATCGGCGGTTATTGCGCCATTGTGCCTAACAGCAATCAAGTCACAACTGTCATAAAGCGTCATTACCATTCTTACTTGGTGAGTAAGATAAAGCTATGGCGCCACACATTGCCTGCAAGTCGAAGTAGCTGCATCAGTGGACCAAATACAAGAAGGGTCGTCTGAAGTTTGGAACTCCTATGGTTTGGAAGGAGCCTACAAACAATGGCAATAACTGCGCTATCAATGTTGCTGGGATCACCAAAAAGAACCGCAGCAACCTCAAATCGTCTGATCTCTCATCAGCACGTTATACTATAGTTCACTGTAATAAGAAGGCAACTACTTGTCTTTGCAAAGCTTCCGTACATCAGTGAAGAAGATTCCTAAGCTTGCCGAAGTCCCCTGTCGAGGTACTGCATTCGTATTGAAGTAAAAGACTCTCTTCTCTGAGAGTGCTCGCATCACATTTACCGCAACAGACATCACGAGTTATTAATCCAAATCTCGGAGACTGTTTATTGGCAGCAGCAGGGGATCGTTTAAATGTGTTTTGCTTCACAACAACGACGTAGCCTCCGTCCACTTTCTCCCTTAACCATACTGGAGAAGTATGAAGGGGTGGTGTACGTGCTGGAGAAAATTTACGATGAACAGGCGTGGCTTATTTGTGTTGACCTTTAGTTGGAGAATATTTTCTTGGGATACCATTCTTGCTCTACTTTCCTCAGAATCTGGGATCGATCGAGGACCATTGATCCTTTCATGGGATTCCACCAGGACAAAAGAGGTGGAGACCACGTGTCAGCGACTTTAGGGATGCTATCAGGGATGCAATAATAATGTCGATTACTGTTGATCTCTCAAGAAACACATCGCTGCTATCATACTAACGATATTATACTAAAATAGTTTTTTCTCCCAGCGCACCAAAGCTCTATCCAATATCACCATTCAGTATGGCAATCCGATATTTCTATTTGATAACTTTATCATATACTGCCATCCGATAACATATCCTATATCGCCATTCGATATCGTCACTCGACATCATCATCCACGATAGCAATGTAGAGGCCCGAACGTCAAATATTCCCATTTTCTTGCTAAAATTCACACGACCTAGTAATTCTAATAATGATTCGTTCGCATAGCAAAAAATTATAGCGACACTTACGGAAGAACCATATGGGGAGTGAACCGTGAAGCTCATGCCAGACAAGCGATATGTTTCATCGATTGAAAAGTAGACTTCGTCAATCGTCGTGGATGCGCGTACAGGGTCAACAGAACCGGATGGTCGACCTAAAAAGTCTCAGAATAATTCTGTATAATCTTACTAACAGTACTTTTTGTTCAGGAAAGCATTCTATTTGATTATGACTCATGTGATATACGAAGAATACTGTCCGTATTCGTAGAAGATACAGTGTATATTCTGTGTCCAGGATTTTCTCATTGCAATACACGAATTAAATTTTATACAACCGCTTGTGTTGGGAGTTGTGTTGATCTATCGGATGTTTTTTTTATTGTATTCATATAAAAAGATCCGGCGAATACGCTGTCGCAATCTTCTTATATACAGATGCTTCTATTTAATTAACTACATACGTACGGGTTATAAATGTGCAGGAACTCTTCACATTTTGACTGCTGATGATTATATATTCCTGTACACTATCTTTGTCAACACGGACGCTATCGGCGGGCAGGTATTTGCTGATATAACAGTCGTGTTCCACAGGGCAGTAGTAGGCACTGTTGCAGAATATATTCTCATTCTGTACGCACCGACGAGCGCACGTTTCCACGTTTTGTGTGTAATGCAACGTGTCGTATATTGGCAGCTCAAGATATAGTGGATTTTCCGTCTGGAAAGCCGCTGTTTTCAGAGAACACACAACAATTGATTCAGAATCGGCCTACTATAATGACAGTGTAGTATGTGAAACAATGCTACATGTCTTCGATGAACAATGTAACAATCTCCTCGTGCCATGCCCGTACTGATACTAGTTTTCGCTATAAGTAACGAGATGTGAAGCTCGTAAGATTTTCTTCAATAATATCCTTATCTTATAATGATAACTCATCCTTCTATGCCGCCACAAAAAGTGTGATAAGACATTTTAGAGAAATTTATATGTAACTAACGGTGCATGTTTAAGTTGACACAAGTTGCCCAGTATTCAGTGCTTTCTTTTTTTAATACTTGATGCTCAAATATGTCTATAATGAATATGCTACGTTCTTTGGTAAGATAATCAACCGTTTTTCATATTCTATACGATATGAAAAAGAGACACATACATATCTTAATATTTATTATATATTTTTAATTTTTTTCAGTTTTCAAATGTAACTAAAGACGCGCTCTATAAATTTTGGGCTACGGTCGAAAAAAATCTAAGATATTTTTTGCCAAAAAAGAAATTACATTTACACTTTAGCCAACATTACATATTTTAATTTATTTATAGTCGATCAACGATAAATGATTAATGCTATCGATTGAAAACAGAAACGGTATGCTATCGCACTTCAACACTGAAAATAAAGTTATTATTGACTCTGAGTTAACGAGTACCGATGTAATCGTCAGTGCCGAGAATGGAGACGCCGAGGTAGAAAGCGGTGTGATCTCGCCAGGCACGAATGTTCTGAAACCGATACGGTTCTGCCTTTGTAAGTCTTTGTAGTTTACTTCGTGCCTGGTCGCGCAGCTGATCAACGAAGGTCGGCTCATCTGGACCTGAATCAACGGGGTTGAGAGGATTAACGAAACTCGTGGAATGAAATTCGTCATAATAGCCAGTATACCTGAAATTTATCGCGTGAATGCATCGGGATTTCAACATCTTTTTTCGATTCATGGCGCCTTCCATTGTGCAAATCTCATTTCTTGAGCTAAACCATCAGCCAATGGACTAGTGCCTTCAGAATCATTATATATGCAATGTGAAATAGCGTGATAATATAGCAAATAACGGACAAAAAGTATGTGTCTTCTTGTGCCAATATGTATGTTTTGCCTTAAAGCTGAAGCAAAATATAATGGCTATCCCCACTAACGTTGCCTTCAAAAACACCTATTGACAACATTTATCGCCTACAATCTTCCTACGTCTTCGTTCATGTACGTTAAGAATGACATGACATGACCACCGACGTCACGAAAAGGTAGACATGACCATCTATTTTAGAAAAGGGTTGCTATCGGTGTAGCAGGTAATTGATGACATCCCGTGGGCGTCATGCGATACATGTTTGGTTGTGGTCGCGCTTTAAGCACCAAAAATATCAAAACAGGTCCGAGTAAATGTGGGATACTAGTCCAGTTTCTAAAATACCGAGAATGGTGAAGACGAGCGACATAACGCCACCCTGCTTGAAGCAAATACTCGTGTCGAACGCAGAATAATCGCGCACGTCCTTCGTAAATGCGCTGTATTTGTACCAGGTTTCTTGCTGAAACCATATGAACGTCATGCGTATTGTCGCATACGTAACCAAAATATCTCTTCTTAAGTCAAAATGTAAAATAAAAGCACTCATCTAAACACTGCATACGGTCTCATAGCGCTCAATTAATATCAAGATTTCTCGCAAGCAACTACGTAAAGGTTTTACCGTGGCCCTGGCGCTCAACGTCGCTTCTCCTGAATACCATAGAGCATTTGCAGGATGAGGCCGATCGAACCGCCCTGTTGACCTGCAGTATTCAATGACTTTCTTCTGTTTTGTTAATTTGTCATTATAATGGATGGGTATATGGGTTTTGCTAACCTTGTGTCCAAAACTGATCTCACTACGTCAAAAGTTCCAATTAATCAATAAATTACAATTATAGCATGGGAGAGCCTTTATAAATATCATATTTTAACTACCTGTCCGTTGCTGACAATAAGTCTGACGGGATTGAAGACAGAGGGACGTGATAAGCGCGCCATGTTCTGCCAAGCAGTCTGTCAATGCAAATCCCGACTAGATTGGTAAGATTATCAGAAGCAGTCGGTGGCAATATTTTTTATAATCAAACGTACTTTAAAGTATCAATGTACTATCAGCATGCGGGAACGGGACAGATCAGTGGTAGAAAGCGGATGGTTCAAAAAGGGCAATGCATATGTGTTTTTCTGTTGTTATTCTTGGGTAAGGTACTTAATACTGATTGCTCTGGTCGACTTATCCATATATAAGTACAGCTGAAATTTCTTTGTGGCAACGCCAATTAATATACACTAGAAAAGTAAATTTGCGGGAGACTTTCCGACGCCTGTTTTGGAGCTGCACACTGTCATTAACGTGCGAAATATATATATATATATATATATATATATATATATACCTAATTAACTGTTTTTACTTTATATAAAACAACGCAAGTGACCGATTAAATTCGCGAATATACCATCATTTGCAGTAAAAATCGTGCTCTGACACTGTGAGATATTGTTACGCACGAAGACGTTGCCTATTGTGATTTGCATCCTGAAAAACACTGAATCAGCAACTTGGAACTTCCAGAAACATAATAAAATAACAATACATTTTGAATAAAGTTACGACTCACATCCACAAAGTAGAACGTAATCGTAGGGCGAATTGTTGTATTATCATGTGTGATAATGCGACGTGCCCGGTACACCTGGCATTTCACCCCGTCAACGCGCTCCTACAATGCTTGTACTCGTGAGCGATAAACCTAAAACTCTTTATCTGGTTCCGCTATCTACTATTGTAGTATTGAAATGGAAACAATTGTCCTTAGTAACATTCAATCTCAAATATCGGTCCTAAGGAAGCTCCGTAATATGTTCATGATCTCTAAGTACTCAAGAATAACAGTCTTCAGCTAATTATTTAATGACAATGCATTGCCATCTTGTCATCTTGATAGTTGGTAGCTGTATCAAATATTTTCATAGCCTGAAAGCGTAATGCAAATAGTAAAATGTCCACATGTCACGTATGTCCTATCTGGCACTGTTGATGGTCGTTTATGTAAATTTAGCCAGTAAAATATGAGACATCGGATGCGTGGTCAGTTCATCGTTAGGTGTGTCACATTACACGTCCAACTATTACTTTATTTTGCTTATCTATCGATGACCCGGCTGAGTTGACCAGGCGCTCGATCAATGGTCACCCAGCCACGAACTCGCTACGTTCGCTGTAATTTAACTAAGATAAAATGTCGATAGGGTCGTCTCTGTGGTGATATGAATACCTGGAGACAAATGCACATAATGCCCTATCAGAGGTGTCAGTTTTTGTGCATTTCTCTCCAGCTAGGATAAAAATGTAACGACTGCACCACCACAACGAATACAAAGCAGCATCATTATAGTGAAAGGAAAATCCGTGTTTGTCATTACTGCGTTATGGACTAATATGGTTATGAGCTTATATTTACAGCGCCACACTCGAGCAGTCTTCCATTAACCCTCTCCACGTTGCTGTTACCGATATAACATGTAGAGCGCAGGCATCAGTGTACAAAGGGGTAACTAAGATCTCACCTCTCCTTGATAATAGAAATCGTCAATTTTTGGGCGCTGTTCTGAAGGCATCTACAAATAACGTAGTTTGTTCTTGATACTACCTAAAGAAATAGCACGTAACAGTACGCTATCAACAAACTCACAATATAAAATTAATATTACGTCAACACTGAACAAATATTTGCGTCCGTAAAAATATAAGTAAAAGTACAAGAATGACTAAGAAACATTTGCAAAACAGTTTTTCAAAGGTATTTACCGCAAATCCATTAGCCACAATAAGACAAAAAGACTTAACCTCATCTTGGTCGTAGATGTCGGACCTGTCTGACGATATTAGATGAAGCGAGTCATAGAGGACTAAGAGACCGTCTTCGATTTTAAATAGGGTCTTCTCACGTTTTACACTTTGCGCATCCATTTTCTTTTTTTCACATAGGCCAGTCTTTCGATCAATCAAATAACCAATAACTGGCAATTGAAAAAAAAATACTGAAAAAAAGGTAATGTACATGCTTTTGCGGTTCTCAGAATAATTGGAACGTACTGCTCGAAAAACCTCTGCTTTTTGATCGAACTCGACACCATAACCTGTAGATTAGCTGTCTGGTCCTCTACGTTAAAAGAGAACGCCTTGTCCGGAACATTTAGGTATTCTAGACAGTTTTTGGACGATAGATTGAATGAAGAATCGATCTGGAATACCCAAATGCGCGGAAGATCTCCTCCTCTTGTAACTCATCTACCGGTATCTGGCATTCTCATCAGAGGTATAGGTTTTTCTGCACGTTTTTTCCCCAAAGATATGTACGTATTTCACGTAGCAACTGCGTTCGGCTTCCAGATGACTAATTATCGCGAAACTTGAGACGACACTGTGATCTTTTCTAAGTATCCTATAAGAAATTACCCAGTCCTCTATAGGGTCACTGATAACGCCTAAGATAAGCTTATTAGATAATAAAAATAATACGGTATGGGCATTGTTTAATGTTTAGACTTTGCTCTCTCGGCGGTAAATGGTGATATGGTATATTTTGTCTCCACCGGCAACTCACATTACATGTGCAAAATCCGTCACAGGTCGTAAAAAGAGTGGACGCCTCCCCTGCCAACGGGCTTTCGTAAAAAGAGAGGATATATCGATATTTTCTCGTCTTTTTGTCGCATTCATATAGACTTCTTATTCACTTTAATAGATGTTTATCCGTGTATGTTTCATATGGAGATACCATAGGTTATTAATAGTGGTGAAAATGTAATTGGTTTCATTTTTAGTTGGGTATATCCGGCCAGAAAACAACGAAACAACGATGTTACGGTGTTGAAATGACTAAAACACGTCTGAAACGACCACACTTCTAAACTCATGCCTTACAACTATTGCCCCTTTTGATAAAGCTGCGGACACTTCTGGACAATATCAAGAACGCTGCAATGAATGAGTATGAGCAAATAATACCATCTCTTTAAGATTTCTACTGTCACTCCGGGAATGGTAATTAAACAGTATCCTTTCAATTTGTTCCCAACTTGACTGACAATCTAACCAACACCACGATGAAGAGGTATGCATAGAAAAACCTACCCCTCCCTATGATGATATAAGTTTTTTTCTGGGCGTTTCTCTCCAGCATTTCAAAGAATCACATTGGCTACCCCCATCAACTACACAATCATGTATATTCTCTGTAATAATCAATAATGATCAACGTACCGTACGCATAGTTGTATATCTGCGAATAGATAGTGTCGTTTTGTGTGTAATCAACGCGCGAGAGAAGATCTTGGGAGATACCGTCTTGCCATCCTTTCACCTTATTAATCTGTGATGAAAGACGATTGCTCGGCACCTTTCATAGCTAACGCAACATGGAGTTACGCGTAACTTTTTCATTGCTGTAGTTTCTTCATAGTTGCCGATCACTACAGTTTTTCTATAG
>WURV02154368.1:0-16718 GCA_011762755.2 Epimenia babai
CTATGCTATGTTAATTTTTAATGTGTATTCTTCATCGATGTAAAGTGTGTTAGACAGCGTTGCTAATAGTGCACTTTGAATCAAATATATTTCGAATATATTTCATGTCACCTTAGAGGACAGAACTTAGTCCATAACCACACTTCAAATAGTATCCAGATGCCTTATGAACACCCAGTATGAAAAAAGATAATCACGTAGCAGAGAGTAAACAGATAACAATCAGATAATGAATAGGTCACGATCAGATGATCGGAATTGATCGCGATTATCAAACAATGTTTTATTGGCTGCATTCCATCTCTCCAAATGTCAGCTTCTCTTCAATCAGCATCTCGGGTGTCGTAATCACATTTGTGGTACGTAACGGATTGTTCAAAAAGACATTTCCTCACAATTTCGGCCCAACATTAGCAGCTATATTGCAAGTTGAAAGATCTAGTGTGTTTTATTAAAACATCCAGTTTGTTCAGTATAAGTAGCTGTATCAGTATTATAACGTAATGAAAAATGCAAGGGTAAACACCTTTTTGAGACTCAAGTTTATTAATAAAGCAGCTTTCCCATGTATTTAATATGCTTCATTAGGCTTGCGAAATGAAATTGTTCTACGTTTCTCGCAATATGTTACGAGATTTGTTAGAAGCCTAAGCCAATGAAAGACAAATGATTTTCTCACTATCCATTTATTGGTTGAACCTTTCTCAGTTTGAGGTTAGTGATTTTTCAGGTCACACCGCAGCTTGCAATTGATCGTGATGGTATTTTCAACAAATTGTCGAAACCTCGTCGCACACTGTGTGAAGATCATCTGACTCAGAGTTATTGCATTCATTACATTCAATAAATTTATTATAATGAATGTAATCAATTATGAATAAAGTACTTCATTTTATTGCGGCCAGCTTTGGGGCGTTTATCACAAGTACGTTTATGAAAAATTGCGTATTGCATACAATAAATCTTTACGAATGTTTTTCAAATTACCAAAAATGTGTAGCGTGAGCCAAAAGTGCATTGAGCTCAATGTTCCTGCTTTTGATGTTTTGATCAGGAGATATTGTTACAGTTTTCGAGAAAGATTACATCGGTCCACAAATACGTTGGTCAGTACGATCATGTCGACAGATTTAATGCACAAGTCGATGTTAATGAAAAAATGGAATGTACTTTTATACACGGTCCTTCGTACAGTGTATAATAAATTTGTCCCCACCTATTTTTCGTTAGGCCTTAATTATTATACTATGGACATTGTAATATGCATTCGTCTGAAATAAAGATAGATATATATATAAATAGCAATACTTCAATACATTGCGAATGGCGCTTTTGGAGACCGACCTTTAGAGACATGCTGAGGGGTGATACCGCTGACATGCGTGCGATAGTCGGCCACGTCTTCCCGCGGCTTTACGTACCGATCCAACAAGCAACCGCCATATTGGTTAACAATGGATACGCGCGCCACGATGCTCTCTTTACCCGCGTACCCGACACCCACCATTTCACAATCCATGGCAACACACGGGGTGAGGCTGCGAAACACCAGCAAAATCGAAATGATACTCTTGAATAATTACTGCAAAGAACTATACGGAATTTTTCACTACTGCGAAAAACTACACAGAATTTTCCATTACTGCGAAGAAATACACGGAATTTTCCACTACTGCGAAGAAATACACGGAATTTTCCATTACTTCGAAAAACTACATGGAATTTTCCGACACTGCTGAGAACTACACGGAATTTTCCATTACCAAAACAAACCTACATTCTCTACTCATGAATTGTAGCGACTGTATAAAAAAATTTCCACTTAAGCATGGTCCATAATCATGGAACATTAATGGGGGTAACTATTATGGTTCTCTAAGTAACTGGCGAGAAATGCACAGAAAAACCTTCGCTTGTGATGGGACGCGAATACACGACTTCCAGGTAGCTGGTTTGGTGCTCTACCAAGCTTTTTCTTGTACATTAGGGTATTTCACACCATTTTTTAAAGAAAACACTGTTATTTAAAGTTCGTTTTTATGCCAGATATCTGTAGAGTGACTTTCTCTCCGGTTATTCAGAGAACAATGGCAGTAGGGAGAGAGGCAGGAGAGGTAAAGAGGAGAGACGGAGTCATGGGAGGCTAAGTCAGGAGAGACTGTGCCAGGAGGAACAGAGAGAAGAAAGGGACAGGAACACAAAAGACACAGACACGGTGGACAGAGACAGGAGAGATAGAGAGAGGAGTCTGAGCTGAGGAAAGACAGAGGCAAGAGAAACAGATAGAGCGTCATCAGCATCCAAAACGCAGCCAAGTCAGAGGGAAGAAGCCCATGCATCACCACTTAGTTAGAGCCTCCAACATAGCCATGAGCAGACGGGGTTTTCCCTGAAAATGCCAAAAGCTAGACGTTGACTAGAACGCGGATCAAACCAGGGTCCTCTGGAATTCAAGTAGTCCTCAATGATCTAGCCACTAAAGCCATCTTCCCACCTGCCATTGCTGAAACCTACATACACCTATATTCATTCATAATTAAATCGACCATTTATTGGAAGAGTCATCATGGACAGAATTCTGTTCTTTCTCCGATGTGTCAATCAAAAATTCATCAACGCCATCGAACCAAACGTCGTCGCTTCTGAAAAAAGGAGATACAATCGTCACAAAAAATTAATCGTAATAAACTACGATAAATGATTTTATTGACATTAGTTTATGTTTTTAGGTCATAAGATTGTAAAGTGTCATCGACATCATCTTGTCATTATTGACCAAGGGATGATTCGGCACTCTAAATAAAGCTTTATTATTATTATTCAATGATCAGCCAATGAATTCGCATCCTTGTCGCGTGCGATTTATCAGACAACATACATATTTATTGTCCATTCAATTCATCGCAGTGTAATCGAGCTTATTTATTGTCCCATTCAATTCGTCACAGTGTAAACGACCTTATTTATTGTCCCATTCAAATCGTCACAGTGTAAACGAGCTTATCTATTGTCCCATTCAATTCATTGCAGTGTACACTAGCTTATTTATTGTCCCATTCCATATATCGCAGTGTAAACAGGCTTATTTATTGTCCCATTTATTGTCTGGATAGAACAAACAGTTTTAGTAGAGCCTATGTTTATTCATTGTCTAAAAATAAGACTCATTCAAATCACCACAAAGTAAAAAAATTGTATCCACTGTATGGATACCTTTATGGCTCACTGCGGAGATATAGATCACAAGCTTTCGAATGTTAGAACATTCTTCATCAGGTTTTATTCTCACATTCAAAAGCTTGTGATCTATATCTCCGCGGTGAGACATAAAGGTGTTACCACTTCTATTTGCTTAATACAAATTGTATTCCTTGTCCCACTTAAGTCATTATATAGCGTTACGCGTCCCATTTGGCTCAACGATGTTGATCATGTTGAGTCATGTTGGTGCATGTTGAGTTATGTCGATGCACGCTGAGTCAACATGTAATATACCAACTCCATTTTCCTATATAACACGGTACACTGGTCAGTTGGTAACTAGTATACAATATGGATATAGATCAATAAATACTAATATTGCCGTATTACTTGTCACATGTGATGGGTCGCTCTTCTGTCTTATCAGGCTGCGTAGCTACTTTCTTCGGCAGTTTCTTTTTCAATTGCTCGGGTCGATTCTTATACAGAACCTAAAACAACCGATAAATCACTGCACAGAGTCGAGCGGGGCTTCCACAACCCGCGTCGCTCAAACCACACACGACCTGTGACGTGTAAAGGTCTCGTTAACCCTTACCACACTGACATCTTTATAATCACTTCACTATTGCAATACACTTCTGTGACAACAGTGTGTTAAGGGCTAACGGTGGAAGGGGGAGCCACAGTGGTTCATATATGCAGAAGACTATGCCTTTGTAACTCAGACAACGTTAATACATCTGTATAACCTTGATCAGTTAGTGAACGCTAATAAACCTGTATAGCCTTGATCAGTTAGTCAACGTTAATATACCAGTATAAACTTGATTAGTTAGTCAACGTTAATATACCTGTATAACCTTGATTGGTTAGTCAACATTTATATACCTGTATAACCTTGATCAGTTAGTCAACGTTAATATACCTGTATAAACTTGATTTGTAAATCACCTAGCGATATACATACAATAATTGAAAAAAACTTTTATAACCATCAACAATCCGTAATCCAGCTATACAAGAAAAAAATCGTTTCCAGTGCGAGTCCCGTATCCGATAGACTACTAATAAATGTAGAATATCTCACCTCTTGTAATTTTCTCCAGTTTGATGACACGTCGCAATAATCTGCGGGCAACTCAACCTTGACCTTCGTGAAATTTTTGCTTTGGCTTTTATCACTTTCGCGAATTACGCCAGCTTTAACACGTCCTGAGTTCGCGGCATTGACGACATTAGTTTTAGTATTAATTGTTTGAGAAGCCGTCAATGTACTAGTCCTAACAATTGTATTCGCTTTCTTCTGTGCCTTGGCGATGTTTTTTGTCCTTGATAATCTACCGTTTGATTTACTATTGTGTACATTATTATGTTTAACTTGATCACCGCAGTCTTTTATCATATTGTAGAATTTAGACTTTTTCTTTAACCGCGAACGTCTTGCTGAAAGTTTCTCATCGTCCTGATGTTTCCCCGTTCTTTTGTCCGACATGGTATTTTGTCTTTAACGGCAATTCTAATGGAATCAACTCTGCCAATGACTGATGAAACTGAAAACCTATGAATGCCCGTAGGTACTTATTGATGTAGCTGTCAAATAAACTTCTCATCAAAAAATACCGTAGTGTCTAACTCTGGGATGAAATGAAATTTATTTGTTTAAAGTGTACTTATTAGTAGAGCTGTCAAACACTTTTAACATGAAACAATAGCCTAATGCTCTAAGACTATAATGTAATTACCTCAATTATATAAAATTAACACCTAACAGTATACAGATCAATGTTAGATACAATTATGTACATTTACAGTGAGCATGAAATGGATAATGTTGAATAATACAGTAGAAAGTGGAAGGAAATCCAATGCAGGCGAAGTCGCCATCAATATGAAGAATTAGTGAAAAACAGAAACGGGATATCTAATCAAATTAATGAAATGTTCCTAATTATTACACGCCCATGCTTTCATCTAATTTTTGTATTGAGTAGCCTGAACTGTTTCGCACATGATAGCACGAATTTAATATCTGCCGATTACGTACTCATATTACTAGGTCTATAGTTGACTTGGTGGTGTTGGGTGTGGTGTACGCTATTCGTTAATCACCGTGTCTGTGCCTTAGGTTGTAGGCTAGAAGCTGCTTACTAGACAAATATGATTTTGAAAACTAATCCACGTACTAATCCAGTATCTAACTCGGAACTAACCCAAGGGTGTTAACCTGGAACGAGAGCGGCGAAAAAACAGAGCCGAAGTGACCCTAAATGAACTTTGACCGATGAAACTTTCGACCGCGATTATATAATCTACATGCACCCATTCAAAGGACTTCGCAGTTCCCTTTCATAGTGTAAGCAAAAATAAGGAGGCAGTGTTCCACCCTTGGCTGTGTTACTCAGGTTGCACATTAAACGCCTATTATACCAAATCTCCTTGTGTTCACTTCTGTATATAGACGGGTTTCCTGGGTCATTTTGGGGAAGTATCCCGAACTTGCGCGTTACATGGGTAATGCTAGACAGTGCGTCCGAGAAAATGTATTTTTCTCGACGAGCTCCTACAAACTCAGAATGTACCAAATATACATGATATGGATATGATTAGAAAAACGTATACTGTCGAGGGATAGATTTTTTTCTGTGCATTTCTTTCAAACTATTCAGAGAACCACATTGGCTAACCCCCTTTAACATCTCGGTAATATAGAAAACACCGCTAAAATCAGTTCACAGTCCATGATGCTCGTACAGATATCTGCGTATATCGCTGGCATGATACACGGACTTAAAATATCAGTAATTCTTAAAAACGTGTCAAATATCTAAATGCGCAAAAGAGCGCTTGCCCTGTAGCACAGTTGGTAGAGCACCAAACCGGTTATTTGGAGGTCGTGGGTTCGTGACCCATCGGATGTATAGGTTTTTTGTGCATTTCTTTACAACTATTTAGACAAACACATTGGGGAAGCAGTTAGTCGAGTGGTAGGAACATTGGACTCGTACCTGAAAGGTCCCGGGTTCGAAATTTCCCACCAGTCGACTTTTCTGTGGTGATCCTCAGCAAGTCATTTATCCCCGATCGCTGGAGTAAACCCGTCTCTAAAATGGTTAGATACTCGATATTATCCTTGGCGGGGTGACATATGAGTGTCGAAGGTATTGTATATGCGCTGAATAGCTGCCAATGCCAAAAAAGGGTATATATTTTGTTTATAAAGCCATTAAATAGTCTTCTGTGAACGGTGACCGCCATTAACCTTTTTTCGAAAGACCTTTCGGCTCGAGGCAAACGATGACGGACACGAGCAGACAAAGCGCGATGCATGCAACCAGAGGCGTTTTCATTTTTCAATTCCCTTGGTTCTGCGGCTGCAATACATCCAATAACAGTACGTTTTTACTTAAATGTACTTTTAATGTTATTATCATCATCATTATCGTGATCGCCATTCCTAACTCAATCGCTACCAGTATTTCAATTACAACTACCATTATTATTATTATCATAATATTCTTAAGCTTATGACATTAGTTACCAAGTTAGTTACCCAGGTATCGGTCTGTAGGCCAATTCCAGCCCTATACAAAGCTACTGTTTGTGGTTGATACTACAAATATGTCAGTCTAAGTTATACGGGTGGGATAAACATAGCAGTGAAAAACCCACCGAATTTATGCAAACATTAGACATTTGCTATTTCCATGTTTCACACGTCAACAGACACGACACCTAATGCCATACTAATTGACAACTTTTTAGTTATGAGTTAGGTGATTGTATATTAATTACTAATATTTCGGATCACGTACCAATATTTCAGATATGTAATTATTCTTGTGCAACTTATGATAACAATACAGAATCCACGTATAGGCGGAGGTTATCTGATGAAGCTATGTCTAAATTGTGTAACGCTCTCGCTAGTGAAGTTTGGGACGGACGCTTTATTAAAATGTGCTGACCCAAACACTGCATATAAATTATTTTACGCTCAATTCAACGCACTGGGAAAATGGCTGTCTCATGCAAAAAACAAGGTTAATACTAAGAAGTCTGAAAATCCATGGATAACAAATGGAATAAAAAATGCTTGCCAAATGAAACAATTATTGTGCCAAAATATCTTTATCGACCAGGTCCTGAAAACAAATACAAAAAGAATAAAAACAAACTAACTTCTATTATCAAAAAAGCGCAAATCACATTAATTTGCGCAAAGACATGAATTTTCCCAAAAACTACTGCGAGATAAAAATAACATTAAAGACACATGGCGTATACTAAATTCCATTATTACAAATAGCAAAGGTCCATCCCAGTTTAAAGTTCAAATGTAGCAATAAGGTAACTCGAGATAAAACTCATATTGCAGAATTGTCTACTTCAAGCGTCGGTCCTAATTGTCCACTTAAAGCGTTGGTCTTCATTGTCCACTTCAAGCATCGGTATTAATTGTCCACTCCAAGCATCGGTCCTAATTGTCCACTTCAAGCATCGGTCCTAATTGTCCACTTCAAGCATCGGACCTAATTGTCCACTCCAAGCATCGGTCCTAATTGTCCACTCCAAGCATCGGTCCTAATTGTCCACTCCAAGCATCGGACCTAATTGTCCACTTCAAGCATCGGTCCTAATTGTCCACTCCAAGCATCCCTGTTTGTCTTCTATTGATCCCTATGGTTGCCGATGTGGCGAGAAAGCATTTTGGTAAACAAGGTGACAGGAAAGTGTCAATAAAAAGTGAACAACCCCTCTAAAAAAGAAGTGCGTCGCAATGCCCGCAAATAAAAGCTTCGGGGTAACCCTAAAGTGGCCGCTCCAACCTAGATTTTGGGACCCACCCCTTCTAATTTGGGGGAGGTCTTGACTACTTCACTAAGTTACACACCCAAGGTCACCATGATTCCCCTTGGGCTCAACCCTAACTTCAAGATCGTTCGTCCATTTACCCGTCCCACAAGGTTGCCACACATCCTTGGCAAGAGCGAGGTCAGTCGACAAAAGCACATCCGGGATCTTACAAGTTCCGGGTCCGCAGGGGTGGGCTTACAGACATTGAGAGAGACATAATTGGAGAGTGGCATTAAAAACTCATAGCCGAGATCTAATTATTGATAACTTTCTGATCGTTTTTTCTATTTGGCTTATTAGATTAATCTCCAACTCAAGTACTCTTGAGCCAAGCCGAAATATAAAACCGACCCAAGGGCCTGGCCTGAGGTGAGAAGTGTACCCTTTTTATTCTGGAGGATATGTTAATGCACGTAGATTTGAGTAGGAATTTCTATTTGGTCAAAGAACATGTTGGCATGTTCAAAGCCGCCAACAATTTTGATATTTTCGATCCTGAAACAGGCGACATGGTTTTAATGTGCAGAGAAGAGCGTTTGGGTGGATTCACCAAAATGCTGCGCTTTACCGATTACAAACGAATGACCCCCTTCAATATTGACGTGACCACACCGGACGGTCAGCCCGTTGTCCGGGTGCAGCGCGGGGTTTCTTTTTTTCTTTCCAAGGTGAACGTTTTTGACGAAAACGACAAACACATTGGTGGGTTCAAGCAAAAGTTTTTCTCGATTGGGGGCGCTTTTGAAGTTCTCAACTCCAACGACGAGCCTGTTTGCAAGCTCAAAGGCAAATGGACCGGTTGGAATTTTAAATTTCTAGCAGAAGATCTCCAACTCGCGCAGGTTTCCAAAAAGTTCTCTGGTTTTTCCAAAGAATTATTCACAAGTGCCGATAACTACATCTTGGAAATCTCCGACGAGATCCCTCCCAATAGCCCGATCCGTAAACTGATCATGGCGGCTGTCCTCTGCATCGACATGGTTTTGAAAGAATAACAAGGCCAAGGGACGCATCTAAGCCAGGAAAAGCTCGAAATTTCTTTCTTGATGCGTCCCGAATCGAGTTCAGAAAACAATTAACAGTGTATTTTTCCCATCATGAGCCCTGCAATTTTTAACAAGGCCCAAGTAGGTATACACAATCTCCTTGGCCCATAAAGGGCTATGTCGTTCACTAACCTGACAGAAATTATTTTTTAACCATTAGAACCCATTCAGCCTTTTTGATCGAACCTTTCCTCTACAACTTCAGAGCCCTTGAATGCACCATTAAAGCAGCTATTTATTTCGCAAAAGGTCCACAGCCCCCTCTATTTTTTGTAACACCAATCAACGATGATAAGCAGGCAAAGGAATTGGTCCGAACTGGCTGACCGATACCTATGGTTGCCATGGTGGCGAAGCTTCAGTTTGGTAGACAAGGTGACCGGGTGACATGTCTGACTCAAGAACACCCTTGTTAAGACCCCATTCGCTTAATGGTGGATTCGCAAGATCGGGTAACTACTTCGACCATCTAAAGGATGCACCCAGTGGTAGCTTGCTCTGCATATCTGATAATCACAGTATTTCCCGTAGTTGGCTGGCGCAACCATGCTCGCAATACTTCTACCGCGCGCGGAACCTCTGCCGCCCAATGGCCCAGGCCGTGAATCGCAGAAACCATGCACTGCTCGTTACTCATGTACAAGGCATTCTCCATCACGTCCATTGCCGCAGAAACCATGGCTGGCGAAGCGTTCTTTGGACAAAGCACAAATATATCCCACAGCATGTAACAGAGGTAGGTGATGCCATTTGAAACTTCGCTGCCGATACTGTGGACCGGCGCCAAACAGTAACGCTTGAAATAGTTCGTGTATAAATCAGCCAGCTTTTGGATACCGCGAATGCGCCTTGCCTCATCACCAGCTTTGATATAGCAAAAACAAATATCGCCGCATGCGTTGCTGTAAATCAACTGCAGGCCGATACCAATTTGTTCCGGTGTGAACCTTTGGTGGATTTCCTCATCCACCAACGCACGATCCACAAAATCGAAATGTTCATCAAGGGGCAATGCATCGGTTTCAGGAAACAAATCGAGCATCACCGGATCCGCGTCTGCCGATTGTCCAAAGACGTCTTTACGCCACAGGTCGTAGGTCATCATCCCCACAGTCCTCACGATTTCATGGATGGGGTCGATCCACATTCGTAGATGGGGGACCATCCAGTTTCATGGATGGGGACCATCCAGTTTCATGGATGGGGGGTGATCCATCTTCATGTAAACGCCTCCCCGTTCGAGCTCTTCCAGCATTTGTCGTAGGCGTTTTTGTTTCGTTTCATCCCGTTTCGCCCTGCTGATCCACGCGAGGTAATCGTTTTGTTGGTAAGCAGGGCGTTCTCGATAGGCCGCCATCAAAGCGTGTTTCTCTAATGCCAATTTTATATATTCGGGCATCGGCTGCAATGGACGCTTCAAATTCGTGCGATTTGTGCTCATTATGTCGGGCTCCGGAAACGATCATAGCCTCTATTCATGAGAAGACACTTTTTCATTCGAACAACCCCAGTCAATTCAGGATTTTGGCCAGGCCTTGTCCCTCAATACCTTCTTCAGAACAAGGCCTGCCCTCTCCTTAATTGTCCTTTTCCCTCAACAGAACTCAATCAATGCCTTATTCAACCTTCTTGCCGGTTATATTCCTGCCACCTTGAAAAAGGGTGACGCTTTCAACGTCGCCATCTGCACTGAGATTGAATTCAACCTGAGCCGATACCACCTTTAAATAGAACCGCGTCTCGCTTTTAGCAAAAATAGGTGCCTTGGATTGTCCGGTTGCCTGAGCCATGAATTGGTCGTTTTCAATAAAAAACGTTAATTTAAATTGAGGCGTGAGTTCATATGTCCCTGCGTATCGTTCCAATGTCTCGCGCGGCACCTTGATCTCAGCCGGCTCCAACGCTTTGACATCGACGCCCAATTCTTGCAGTACCGCTTTTGCCCCGGCGTTTGCGGGATCCATTTCATAGGCTTTTTTGTAATTCAGAATGGTCAATTCCCGGTTATCGGCTTCTTTATATGCTTCGCCAAGGCTGTCATAAGTATTTGAACTTTCGGGGAAAAGAACCGTGTTCAGTTTAAAGAGATCAATCGCTTGGGGGATTTGTTTTTTTGCCAGCAATTGGTAGCCCATGGCATTGATTTCATTTTCGTTGAGTTCATAACCATCGTTTTCACGCAATGCTTTGGCTTTGGTGATGGCTTGATCCAACTCGCCCTTTTGAATCAAAGGCATAATCTCTCTGGCAACGGACTTTTTCGGCATTTCGAAAGGCAAATCATACAAAATGTTGGCGATCTGCCGCTCTGCCGCATCCGGTCGGCTGCCGTTGCAGAGAATTACCACGAGATGTTCGTCCTCAACCATGCGCATGATATAGGTTCTGAACCCGAAAATCCCACCACCGTGGGCAACCACTTTCTTCTGGCGTTTATCGCTCAAATCCAATGAAAAAGCCTGGAACCCATAGCCGTAATTGCTGATGTGATTCGTCATCATTTTGGCAAGAGAATCATTCCTGAGCAGTTTTTCCGTGTATAAGGCACGATCCCATTTGTACAGGTCTTCGGCGCTGGAGTACAAACTACCTGCAGCATAAGGCAGGGACATATCAATAAACTGAGCATGGGAGAATTCGGAACCCTGTTGATTGTAGCCGGTGGCCCGTTTCGGAATAACGGTTTCGTAGTGATCGTAACCGCTTTGATCCATACCCAGTGGCTGGAAGATGTATTGCGCCACCGCGTCCTCATAACTCATCTCAGTCACTGCTTCGATAATTGCACCAAGGATGCAGTAGCCCGAATTGTTATAGGCGTAGGTTTTGCCAGGCTCTGTTAAAAAATCCCCACTGCAATACTCTTTGATGAAGGGGGTCACTTCCATGGGTTGCCGGGTTTTGTTCCGCATAAAGTCTGGATCATCGGTATAACTGGGTATGCCCGGGGTATGGGTCAACAATTGGTGGATCGTGATCTTTTGACCCGTATCCTTGCGGTAATAATCGAGGTAATCGCTAATGGTTCCATCAAGTTTAAGTTTCCCTTGTTGGACAAGCTGCATGGTGACCATGGCCGTGAACTGCTTACTGATAGAGGCCAATCGGAAGCGCGTATCGGTGGTATTGGCAATACCCCATTCCACATTCGCGTATCCGAACCCTTTTTTGTAAATAACTTCGCCCTTTTTGGCAACCAAGACACTGCCATTGAATTGGCCATAGGCGTGGAAAGCCGTCATCAGTTTGTCAATCTTCTCGACCTGAGCATCGGTACCGGCAAAAGCCGTCAAAGACAGTGTCACCAAAAAAATCATCATCCGCAAAGTCGTTCCCAAGTTGCCCTCCCAGAGCACAAAAATCACAATCATGGATCTGCATACCAGAGGTAAACGCGCTGCAAGCGCCAATGGTTTATGCCGCTATGCCAATCACTTAAATTCCATCACTAACCCGGCAATCCTAATTCAGGCTTGGATTAGGGCTCCGTGTTTTAGAAAGGGTTGATTCCGTTCGCCCCACAAAGGACCAACCCAACTTTTTGGTTTGCGGATACTTTGAGTTGCTTAGATCGAAGAAGCGCGAGCGGAAGTGCGGCAGAAGGTTCAACGGTAATCCTTAATTCATTCCAGAGCGCCCTTTGAGCGGCATGGATTTGGTCTTCACTCACTAAATAGGTTGCTATTTCCTTCGAATTAACTATTTCAAATGCTTTCTCACCGACACATTTACAGCCCAACGCATCTGCTGCAATGCCTCCCGTTGTAACATTTGTTGGCCTACCTTCCACTATTGCCCTGAAAAGCGTTGGGGCCATTTCCGGTTCAACGCCTATCACCGCGACTCTCTTTTCAAGCCAGAGAGTGGCACCGGCAATTAATCCTGCACCACCAACGGCCATGATCATAAGATCGAGATTTGGATATTGTTTTTCGAACTCAAGGGCGAGCGTACCTTGTCCGATAATGGTTGCTTCATCTTCAAAAGCCCGCACAATATGTGCGTTTGTTTTCTCCGTTTTTTCTTCTGCAGCTAACAACGCCTCTGCATATGTTTTTCCGACGACCGTGACCGTAGCACCGAGGCTTTCAAGGATCTTCCGTTTTTCAAGAGAAGAGACGGCAGGCACGAAAATCTCGCAAGGCAGATTCAGTTTTCGCGCAACATAGGCAACAGCAGCTCCGTGATTGCCGCCGGAAGCGGCAATGAGTCCGCAGGCAGCACGATCAAGGTTTTTGAGAATATTGTAAAAAGCGCCTCTTGGTTTGAATGATCCGGTGATCTGGTGATTTTCAAGTTTTAGAATAATTTGTGCATCTATACCAAACATGCCAAGGGGCAATTCAAAAATGGGTGTTTTCAAAATATGAGGTTTTAAAAAGTCAGCCGCGCCCTCAATTTTTGCTCTCGACTGTTGCATATCCAAATCACGCTCCCTCAAAACTTATGGATTGTTGTGGTGAACGATCAACCAAGAGATTAAATAAATCCGGACGCGCATAATGACCGACCACATCAAAATCAAATTTGCCATGAACAATGTCCGCCATATCTAAATCGGCAATTAAAATATCTTCACGTCCATAAACAGGCTCGCATAAATATTTTCCAAAAGGATCGACAATGCAGCCGGCACCGCGCGATTCAAACTCCAGTAATTGATAGAGTCGGGCAAGCTTAAAGCTCTTCCAGTTCCGTCCTGGTTCGATCACTCACTGCATCGCCAGTGTTAATGGTGCTGGCGGGTTCAAGAAGAACAACTTCACAAGTTTCGTCCAATGCAACGGGACAATGTTCTACGCCGCGGGGGACAATGATGAATTCGCCGGGCTCAACAACTTCTTCCCGATCTCGAAAACGCATACTCAGGCGCCCTTTATGGACGAAGAATAATTCGTCTTCATCAGCGTGATGATGCCAAACAAACTTCCCTTGAAATTTTGCGAGTTTGATTTGGAAGGAATTGATGTTACCCACAATTTTCGGGCTCCAAAATTCGTCAATTCGTTGGAAACTTTGATCCAAATTTCTTTTATGTACGGGTGAAATATGGTTGTTAGTTTTGGCGACATCTTTCATGATTGCGGCCAACTGAGAGGATAAGTCTTTCTCTGCATTTGGATAATTGCCATCCAATGCTGCTGTGCCAATCGTAAAGCCGGCCGCACCCGATTTTTTGACTTTTTCAATTTGCATCGGCGAATCGATAGATCCAGCCATAATGACTGGTTTGTCGGTTGTGCTGCACACCTCTTCCATGAGTTTATTTACATTCACCCCTGATCGGTAGGCAAGCAATTCAAGTCCGTGAACGCCTGGGAGAGCTGCGATCGTTCGTGCACTTTCCGTAATTTCTGAAATCGTGCCTTCAAGAACACTAGGATGGCCGGAAATTCTGCCTGGAAAGGGAAAATATTTGACCTCGCTGTTTTCAAGGAGTGGAAGTACTTCGCTTACCTTGGTGCCTCCCAACAATATGTCGACGCCCATTTCCAATGCCGCTTTTGCCGATCGGATTTCACTTTCTTTATCCAGCGAAACAACTTCTAGGTAACTTGTCGCCCCACTTTCCTTAATCCGTTTATTCAACGCTTTCAGCTTTGAGAATGGCAAGCCAATATCTTTGAAACCAATGTGGTGGATGCCCGCATTCAGTGCTATCTCCAGATGTTTATCAGCATCGGCAACGGTTTTATCGTTGCGGGTCAACATAAAAATGAATCGTATTCCCATGATTCGGTGCTCCTTTTCTTACTGGTTAATATTCGGAGGGCGTATTCGATGGCCGTTGTCATACTGCTGGCGTCAGCAATGCCTTTTCCAGCAATGTCAAATGCTGTGCCGTGATCCGGACTTGTGCGAACAAACGGTAGCCCTAAGGTAATATTGACGCCTTTTTCAAGCCCCATATACTTCACCGGGATCAAACCCTGATCATGATATTGGGCGACTACAATGTCGAAAACACCGGTTCGTGCTTGCATGAATACGGTGTCTCCTGGCCACGGCCCGGAGACATCCATACCTTCTCGTTGCGCAGCCTTGATGGCTGGCAAAATTATTCTGATTTCTTCATCACCGAACAAACCGCCTTCACCGGCATGTGGATTCAGGCCTGCCACGGCAATTCTCGGTGCAGAAATACCCAGTGCTTTTCCACCCAAATGAGCGAGGCGAATGGTCCTTAGTTGGGCTTCGTAATCTCCCAGTTCAATGGCTTTTTTCAATGAACAGTGAATGGTCACCAACACCGTTTTGATTTCATCATTAGCCAACATCATCGCAACCTTTCCGGTCTTTGCAAGGTCCGCCAATATTTCTGTGTGGCCAGGGTAATGGATCCCGGCGGCCGAAAGGGCTTCTTTGTGAAGAGGTGCCGTGACAAGCCCAGCCACGCTGCCGGCATTTGCAAGGCTGACGCCGGTGTGTATGGCCTCGAATGCGGCACTTCCACTTGCTGCCGAAACTTCACCGAAGGACGGCAGGGCCTTTAAACCGCTTACATGGAGAACCTCTAAAGTTTTGGGCTGATACCTAGCTTCTCCAGGGTTCCTAATAATGCGTACCTGAAATTCCGGTGCCACCATGTCCACCGCTCTTTTGATAACACCGGAGTCGCCGATGACGATCATGGGGTGCTTGTTTCTCATTTGAGTGAAGCTTGAAACGGCAACTTCAGGTCCGATGCCGGAAGGATCACCCATGGTCAGCGCAATGGGAATCGATTTCATGTTGCGATCTTGATCGAAGAAAGTGATTTGGCCGCATTTTTGAGAGAATTGGGTGAACCAAATCCACCGGCCTTCATCCCGATGATTATGGATTGATCAGTTTTAAGGTTGATACTCCCATAGGGGAAACCCGGTTCAAACTCACCTTCCAAGGTAAAGTTGTTTATGTTGAGTGCCTCGAGAATAGCAGCCATCGTGTCACCTCCCGTGGCGATGAGGGCGCCAATCTCCTCTGAGGCGATTATGTTTCGGACTTCAGATGTAAGCTTTTCCAACAATAACTCTGGTTCTGCAACACGATTGTCGGGCGTCGCAATACAGATGGTGTCAGGCATAGCATTTGTTTTTCGCAGTTGTTCGCGACTTACGGGGTTCGCGCTCCCAATAGCGATCAAAACCTTCTTGTTTCGTAGAATCGGTCTCACTGATGATGCCTTTTTGTGTTCAAATCGCCGCGCCAGCGCGATTGAAATCCCCGGGGAACCGACGAAAAGAATTTGATCGACTCCGCTTATTTCTTGGAGCTGAGCATTTAAATCGTTCTGACGCGTCGCATCCAAAATGGACACTTTCGCCGGGAGCCCGTGAAAAATCTCATTAAGGTCAGATGTCAGAACAGGGTGAACCGGATCATTGGCATAGGCTGATCGTTCGACAAGAACACCATCAACATATTGTTTGCCAGAGATGGTTGTTCGGTTTGCATCCGGAAATGCCGGAGCAACCACGATGTGATTTCTTTTTGTCGCTTCAAGACATGCTTCGATTTCCGCACGAATATGTCCGCGCAGGGTTGAATCAATCGTTTTTATGATGAGCGGCCGCTCTCCAATATCTCAACTCGCTGTGAGTAGCTCGGCATATTTCTGTCGATCAATCCACT
>WURV02154379.1:3368-16716 GCA_011762755.2 Epimenia babai
ACTTTAACAAGCGGCTATCTGTATTTTCGGTTATTAGTCCATTTCTATTTTCAACTTTATTTTAACAAGCGGCTCTCTGTATTTTCGGTTATTAATCCACTTTTATTCTCAACGATATGCCAACAGAGTGGATAAGTTGATGGCTGCTTGTTTTTCTCATGATATAACCCAATAGTATTCATACATGGATTGCAGCTAATGGAAATACAGAAGTACTCCGCAGGCAACCAATTTTTAACATAAAACACCGAAAAAGGCTAGAAAGTCAGATAGCCAGTTGTTACGCTCAACTCACGAAATGTTGATATATTGAAACAAAATTATCGTAAAAGATCCAATCCACTGAATGAGGTAATTAATGCACTATAGTAGGTTATAAAACGAAATCTAAGTTCACTGTCTGACCACCATCAACATGGACTGTGTGTGTCTGCTGTTTATCCTCACCCCATACCCCCGCCGTGACTGCGTATGACCCCGGGGCTAAGATCATGTGTACGCCTTCTGTCGATTCAAGCTGAAATTTATAGGAAATAAGTTAATTGAAAAAATAATTACAAAAAAAATACCTCTGTAATTTGCTTTAATAATAGGCACGAAGAATAAATTCATCATCTTGAGCTGATTTTTGTCACCACACATGAAAACAACTGTGCATTTTAGAGAAGGTCTACCTGCAAACACGACTATCACATACCAGTCGTCACTAACTAGAGTGACTGGGGGCAGCTGGTATAGTGGTCAGAGCGTTTCACTTTGTGGTTCGAATCACGCTCTAACCAGTATACTAACTGTGGCTGGAAACGCCGTAAACCCTATTGCCCATGGGGTCTGGGTGGCCCTTGCAGTGTGGTTGTGTTTGAGCTTTTTCCCTCGGATGTTTGCTGTGCTTCAGATGCTCTATATATGATCTCCATGTCGCTTACCTCCCCGCTATGTCGTCATCTCGTCGTAAATAAACATGGACCTATCACAGACTTAGCGGAGTGTGCGACATATGTAGTCGCCATTCAGAACCAGTGGCATGGATGGAAAATGGTCAATTCTCTGCCCAGACTCGTCGGGTTTTTCACACTAGGTGTTTTCCCCCACCCCTTATAAGTGAGGTTAACCACATTAATAGGCTAGCTTTGTAAAGGGCCAAGAATGGCCTATCACAACGATTACTTCAGTAATCAGCCTATAAATACAATACAAAACTAGAGTGACTAAATGTCATAGGTGACATCGGGATTTATGGCATTACGCCCGTAACACCCGACTCATACTTACCGGGTGTTTGTGTTGGATGCGCATGTAGTGTGGTGTATGGAACTGGTTGATATGACGTTTATCCTGGCATTGATGTCCAGCACTCGGTAAACTCGCGTAAAATCTCTGCGAAGTCGCACAACCGGGATTAACCAATGAAAAATGCATGTCAGGTAACAACTATTACGGGACATTAAAGGCCATTGTGTAGAGATATTAAAGGTATCTCTGGATCTACCAATTTAAACGCAGTATTCAGAGAATAATATATATAGTGCATTTGAACTTGAACCTCTGTTTGTTTAATATTAACTGATTAAGTCACAGTCACATGTGAGAAACAAGAAATATGGAATGTTTTATTGGCGAATGCAACTCTTGATGCGATTGTATGATACAGAGTGTATATGTTTTAGTGTTATGACTACAATGATGTTTGCTTGTGTGTGTGGCACCTCCCTTGAATCCCGCTACGTATCTAGATGAAAGTGATAATGCCTCGTTGAAATATGCGACCAGATAATTGGCATTTCTTTTCATGTATTGTTATGGTATTTCGTAAAAGTTCTGGAGACCTCCACGAGTCACTAGAGCAATAATGCTTTCTTCAACAGAAATCCGAGGCAGAATTTATTCCGTAGTTCATATACTAGCAGTTGGTCGGCACAGGTGAGCCATTTGAGTGCGATACTGTTTAATGCAAAGTTCCGCTTATTGCGATGGTTTGTGTACTAGAGAGCGCGGAAGGTGGATGCTTCAAAACCCGAGCAATACCAATCGTTTTTGCATTGCATCCATAAGCAATGTCCTTTATCCCAATGAGTTTGGTCGATTTAGCTGTAAGTAAGTAAAGTACCAGTGGAATTTATTTGTGGCAACACAAGACGCCCGCAGGCGTCTGTTATACAACTGCCTCCCCAATGCCCTGCAAGCTGCCATTTGGCAAGCTGCATAGGTGGCTTCAAAGTGCTATATATATATATACCACGCATGACTGTAAATACTATTTGGCTACGAAAATACAATATCTCTCCTGAATACACACTTTGCACTGGCGAGATGTGGTGGCTAGGCCTTGCAGCATTGTACTGAATGCATCATCTATATTTGTGTACACAACTGGATCCTGCAAATGTCACAATACACACGACTAGACAAAATAATAGCTTAATCAAATAACTTTTTGTATTCAGACATAAACAGTGGCATAAAAATACCAATGTGTACATAAATATTCATCTTTAGAAACCAGGGGTGTTCCTGTAAAAATAATTTAGTATTTTTTTAGTGCTATGAACATTTGCTGAACAGGTAAATACAATTTGTGAGTTTTGATCTTGACCCGATATGTATTACACAAATTACCTAATTACGCAGTACTGCAGTAGTAATTAGTAATTTAATATAAGAAAGCGGATTATCGAACCTTTTACATTGGAGAAATATAAACCATGATAGTAGTTAATGAATGTCTTATAACAACAGAGACCAACAACAAAGGGGAAGTAAACGTGTAAAGCAATAATCGGTTGCTGAAAAAGATCCAGATGATTCTAGAATTTCTATTGTTATTATTATTATCATTGTATTTTATTTTTACTGTATTTTTTGTATTTGTTTATTATTACTATTATTATCATTATTATTATTATCATTGTATTTATAGTGCCTCTTCAACTAACTAGTTATCAGCGACAATTTACAATGGTAATACAACATGGTATACACAAAAAAATTAAAAGAAACTATAATGGTATGCAACAAGTAAAAAGTAGCATAATTGACACAGTACGCTGCTCTGGACAAGAAAAATACGCGACTAGTTAATAAAACTAAAAACAAAACAATACGATGTGGTAAGTTTTCATACTAATAAATTTTAATACTTAATTTATTTTATAAGCTTGTTAAAATATTTTTATCAAAAACTGACACAATTTGGGAGCCATGCCATACCTGTGTTAAACTGAACATAATATTGATTCAAACAGCCTTGCCGCGAAAAGTTGAGTGTATAATATATAAACTTTGAAATTAGACATGTCTTTTTTGAAGAGTGTATTGTTTTCAGATGTTCTTCAATGTTGTCAGCATTGTTTCTAGATGCATGAGTGTACTATAGCTACAAATTAATGCGGCTGAAATGTAGGGCTGCGCAAATATCAAAATCGACAGAAGAAATTATCTAACTCAGATCTACCGCATTAGAAATAAAAATATATAAAAATATTGTGTACCTCTTATTGTGTTGTGGACACGTACCTGTAGAGGCGAGGTGTGTTTGTTGCTTGTATCTGGCCACTCCACGTGCCTCGCGGTTGACCGCTTGTGTAGTGCCTGACCCATGGTGGTGAGCCGAAGCAGAGCATTACTGGCCCAAGCATCTCCCAGGTGACACTAAAATACGAATCATACAACAGGTAGTTCGATGCCATCACGTTTTAACCCTTCGCACACTGACAACTCCATATCAGATTACTATAGCATACAATGCTATGACAACGGCGTGCTAAGGGTTAATGATCGTTACTGTATCGTGAATTTCATTATTTATCGAGGATTGCAGTGAAACTAACTCGAGTAAAACTATACAAAGTCAACTGCTCTTTGTAATACCGGCTGGAAACTATTTAATTAAATATGTATACAATTTGTACAGAGTCGTAATGTTTTTACATTTGATTAATGTTAAAAGATTGCGAAAAATCGCTAATCAAAACAGTGTAAAAAGTTGCAATTTTATACATTGACCAATTGACACTAGTCTTTTGGTAAAATAACAATTCGTATGTCAGAGAAAATGCAAACGCTGATAAACGGCGCTGATGCCATTGAGCAAGACTAGTGATTTAAAAATAGTGAAATTTTTGAAACCGGCAAATCTAAATTCATTGTGATTCTGTAAAATCTGTAAAAAAGGATATTATAATTATAATTGATATTTTTTAAGTCAATGCCTGAACTACCATGAGCTAGTGACCTACACAGTAATTCACGTAGGCACAAATACTACAATAATGAGGTTTGAAGATTTGAATACTACTGTACAAAACTCTGGGCTAGTGTGCGTGAGGGTTGTACCGTTCCTATTAGTCCGAGTAGATTACGAATTTAATTTAAAAACAGTTACTGACTTATGCTTACTGGTATAAGAGTGGTATTCATCAGCTTTAATATCATTAGTATAAACTATATTAGAACAAAGCAAATATATTATGATTGTATACAAAAATTGTGCTATTATCAAATATGGGGAAGCTGGTGTGGATCAGCGAGGTCAATGCAATAACCAATTTCTTACCTATAAATTAATGAAATATGTTACATATTGTTGTGGCCAATGAAAATTTCTGAAAATATCTATAAAAAAACATTTATTTATAAAAAATATTGATAAAAATTAAATATACAATAATTTATAAAAGATGTATAAAAACTTGTAATACATGACAAGTCTGACTTAAAGCATCCCGTTCCAATTAACATCTATAATACTTATTAAGAAAATAATCAACACTTCAATAATTCCCCATTATCACTTTTTTATTACAGGGAAATTTTCAACGTGATTCTGATTGTTTATTTACTACTCATAATGATGATCTGTCATTTGGGTGATAAAAAAGTGCGAAAATTACCGTGAACATATTGGTATCAACAGTTAGTAGATGCTAATTTTGTCTGTTTCCCTCTGTTTTTCACTATAATTAAAGAATAATTTTCACTGTAATTAAGGGCGTCATTTCGCATAATTAACCATAGTAATGTTATACAGCAATATAATTATATACTATTGTTTGTGTAGGGTATATATAATGATGACTACCCCAGTAATGCTAGACGTAGCGGAGTTACATTTCGCATGTAACATTGAATAAAAATCCCGCATTGCGTTTTACGTGAGGTTTGAGGCATCGGAACACCCAGTCTATGTCCATTCTAGGATGATCGATTATCAGCAGAATCTCGAATTAGACTGAAAGGTCTGTCACAATGACGTGTGGAGTCAATAATCTAAATTAGTGTCAAATGAAAAGATCACCATTAATGATAAAGTTTGTGATGTTTATATAGAGCCCGTAATAATCCTCATAGTTCATTGGTACATCTCTCACCTAATTAAACCAACATAAACGTATGAAATGAATTTAAATATTTCATTAGAGTATACTTTTTACTATTAGCAGATTTGTAAAAAACCCTTTACACTAAATAGCCTAGTATAATGTAATTGTTCATTTAATTTATTAGCATCTTAATGAGTGTCCATATATAGCAATATTGTTAGATTCAATACCAATAAAATTTTAATACGTGATTGTATTTTATGGATATAGATGAAGGACATTGTTTTATCTGGTAATAGAATGATGGATGAGCAAAATATCATCGATAAATCTTTTAATATTTCACAAAGAAAAAACAATTAGACTATTCATATGAAATTTATGTTACAATACATTTTAAAGTCGATATTTCATCACCCGGCTCAACTTTCTGTACCGCCAGTAAGCATTGAAGCTAAATTTGAGTGATGTCAAATCAAACCAACTTCAATAATGGCAGGTCAATAATGGCAGGTCAGTAATGACACTGCGCTTAATAAAACAATAGCAGCTCCAGTGGTTCCCAGCAAACGTAGCAAACCATTAAAACCCTACCTTACCTTGTCCCCAAGCCTGGTATATACGTATGCTCATTCACAACCTTCGAGAAATCCGCGGGGTACACTATTTGATTCTCACCCATATACAGTAATATACACCCTTCCATCAACTCAGAGTGTAAAATTAAGGCTTGTAACTATAAAGTCATTCTTTAACTGAATAAACTCTAACATGAAAATATGTCAAAACATAATGAATAGTCGGTGTAAGAGACCTATCTCTAATAATGATTGCAAATCATAAACACTTCAGCTTATTATTAAACATGTAGAAATATTGTATAGCGATAGTAAAGGGTTGTATATTGGAACACTTACAACGAATAACTGTCTAAACTACATCTTACTAACTTAAACATTGTTGTAGAAATGAACACCGGCAGTTGGAGGATACTGCTTATATAGATTTGGACTGATTTAGAGAATCTTCTGGAAAGATGATATAATTCTTAACCGATAGAATTAGTCACCCAAAGTTGTTCATTTCTGTAGAATATTTGAACAAACTAAATGAACCTACCTAAAACAGCTAAAGGAGCTCTACCTAGCTGACTAAAACCAGTTTAAACTAGAGAAGCTATTTTAGGAAGTTAACTAAGTTTATCACGTAAGCAATATGTCACTGAGTGCACTATTTAAACTAGTAAAACTACAGAATTTGTTGTATATCATAAACGGACTCTCCATATTACTTGGCTACAGGACAACGAACCTCCATTCTCTTATACACAACATCAATTACTTTCGATTCTACTGGGTTTATGCGGAGGCATTCCTGAAGAACAAACCCATAAAAGTCACGTCGCTTCTTCGCTCATCTGAATATTAATTTTCTCAGACACTCTTGGATAATTGAAATCTAAAGATTGCTTAAATGTATTGGCAATAGAGCAGTCGATTTCATATACGGAATCTACAAACAATACTTATTTTTTGATAATAGTTTACATAATTTGGTTATCTTTCATTCGCGGTATCCATGGGAGAAAAGTGGACCATAAGCCAAATGGATGTACCCGATGTATATCACCAGTAGGTTAGTAGGACAGTAGGAACCATCCATCAACTATCTTTACAATCAAACGAACAATCAATTAATATTGCTCGAGATAATTTCATGGCAACATACTGCATCATCCAGAATACGCACCGAATACGCATCGAATACGCATCGAATACGCATCGAATATACACCCATCTAACAGTAATCCTCAGTACATACAAATAAAACATTCATGTGAAATTATTATATAGCACTTAACGTTCACGCTATTTACTGTATTGAAATTTAAGAGCTATTATTATTATTTACCTATTAGCATAAACATATATTTGGAGTTAAACAGCGACTATTAGGATATATGTATGCATGTATATATAAGCTAAGGTAAATATTGCATAGGACATAAAGACCATACATAGAGCAAATGAAGCACATCAAACGTCTGAGGGAAAAGCCCTAACAGAACCACATGGCAAGGGCTACCTAGACACCTTTGGGGACAGGGGTTAAAGGTGTTTTAGCCCGAAAAACATGACAGGTGGTATACCCGTTAGAGCAGGAATAGTGCCAAGGAGCTCTGAATTCAAAGTCCAATGCTGTAACCACTACGATAACTGGCCCTCGATTGTTAACATAGGTTTAGGGTTCGGTAATGAAAAAAGGGTTGGGTATTTCCATTGGGGCTCTGTCATCAAAAAGGGGTAAAGATCGTGAATTTTCACTCTCTTATACAAGAGAAAGTAAGGCTTTATTTAGGCCTCTTTGATATGAGAAAGGTGTGGAGTAAGGGTTCAGGTTAGGCTCTCATCCTACTATAAAAATGGCATTATGTCAGGACTAGGGATGTTATTTAACAAGCGTTGAATGTTATATATGATCACCATTTAAGTAATATACCCGGTATGGTAAACTTTTAATGGTCCAAGGCATTAAAGGTGTTAAGAGCCACAGTATTAAGAAAGTTAACAATAAAGGGGCCACAATATACTCGTGACGAAAGTGTGTCAAGAAAACTACTACAGGTAATCTGTATTGTTGATGAAAACGACGTTGATCAGACGACCAACTACAAATGTGGAACCATAGGATTACAAGGTAATGCTACCTAACCTTGACATTGTCCCATTCATGAGGTCGCAGACTTTCACAATTATGCATTACTATATTAGAACAAAAAATGCCTAGCTATTGTTTATGAGCAGCTGCAGGACCCACTTTATCTACCGATCTTCGGGACAAATGAAGGAAAAAATTAATTCATGAAATAAGAAGGATCAAACGTGTAACCAAATTCAGAAACTTTGGATGTATGTACAACTCCGAGGAACAACAATGCCTACCTTTGTTTATAATGCTAATGCCCATTAAGTATCTAGTTCTAAAAGATAATAAGAATCATACAAATCTACATCACTTATGATGCTTTTTATTTTTCTTTAGTTCAGTAGCTTGTCGATCTTCTAGTCTTTTAATTAATTTTGGTATATAAATTATTTCCCATGTCAAAATATTGGGCATAGTGAATCACTTTGATGCACCCACAATCTCTTAATTCCAACTCTATAAGAAAGTTCACATGAGAACGTGACGCATCGTTCTAGTAAATATCAGTTGGCGCAGAAATAGAAAACATCTTAAATAGAAAATAATATAGACCAATAAATAATAAAACCACATTTAATTAAAAGATATAAAAAAGTTTTAAGCATAATATAGAAATTCTAGTGATTGATCTAATACTGGAAAAAAGTTTAAGGCATTGTAGCGGGTTAATTACAAATCTTAAATTATTCATGAAACTTATAGTTTAATTCAACAAAAACAATCAAAGAAAAAATGGAACCTCCAGAATATTTCATAAGTTAGTTGGCTGGCAATAAAATTACAGTAGCTACGGTGAGAGGTCGAGCTACGAGTGCTGTTGGTGGTGGTACTATATATTTATAATGATAATGGCTATCTCTTGGCTATTGGCTGGAAGAAGCACGGCGCAGGGAACTAGGTCGGTCCGCCGATGTTTCGCCATAAAGCCCGAGGACGTGAGCGGAAAGCAGATGTACCTTAACACAACCCCAAACCTTAAGAACGACCTAGTTAACTGCTCTAAAAGCCTTGTCAATTCTGAATAATTTTTTAATATTAGACCTGTAAATAACAATACTTAAATGCCATATTCAAGAAACCGAAGATAAAGTGAATGGTGCTGTTCCGATTGGAGGGGATCGCCGTTAGATTATGATCATTATTTATTAAGTTCAAGTCTTACATATTCAGGCATTTTCAAAAATTTCTTTTTAACTTCGCGAATTTTCGCTGGATACTCTAATCGCAAAGAATACAATCAACAAGTGAATACGAGTACAGTTGAATAGACCCCGAGAATCTCCAACTACTGCTCAAACCAAGCCGTCTCTGGCAAAAAACTGATTATGAGCAAATTTACTATTTCCGGTTTCGGTTGTCACGACAACAAACATATTAAAGTAAATTGATAGAGAGAAAGAAAGTTTAGTATTTCGCAGATATACGCAAATAAAATTAATGGACACAGCATTGTTACGTATACACATACATAAGTGTTTACGTATACACACACATTCAAAATAATGAAAATTGTTTTTGATACATTTAATGATTATTTACTTGAAACCATTTTGCAACGTGCACCAATTCATTGCACAGCGTTGGGTTTGTTTTATCTAGATCAGTATCAGCTATAAAATGTCCGTATCATCAGCAAATACGATAAACTTAAGTATCGATGACGTATGTACCATCATTGATATTCAGAATAAATAAAGTATTTTTGAAGGAGACATATTGTAGCCTACTCTGTTACTCAAATAGCTGGATATCCATTTAGGAACTTCTCCCCTATTCCATAGACATTAAATTTTTAATCGGAATATCATGATCATTTATTATGCTAAATGAATAAAATTTTATATCGGTCCTGCTGTTATCACTCAATTTGAAGATTTTTATGAAATCCGTCAACAAGTCAATCATGCCACTTATTTTCGTGGCAAAATGTATCAATATTGGTGGGTGACATGTGTTCTGAACATCGGGTGTAGTAGTCCATTATTACTTGATTTTTTATAATTAGTGTATTATTGCAGGATAAACATACTGATGCAACGTACTTCTGTATTTATTAAATGGAAATTGTTCACATGGACCATATGTTTAGATTTACAATTTTGCACAATGCGATATGAACATAGCCACCTATATATTTAGAGATTCGTTAGCAAAGACGTTTGTTGTGGTTTTTCGCCCGCAATCTACTGTGTAAACATCGAGAACAAAGGAGCCCCAACTGTGCGTCGGGCGCGATAGGATAAAAAGCCGTATAATCCGCGATGGCCAGGCCATCGTCGGGCGTTGACGCCACTAGACAAGGTCGTTTGAAATCGTGCATCGTTTCACCCGCTCACGGAAAATAGAGCCGCAGTCAGGCAGCTCGAGTGCTTCGTTTCATCCGATTAGGGTAGGATGAAAAGCCGTAACTACCGTGCTTCTTTTGCCCGTTACTATCATCACCTACCAGCAATACCTGGAAACGCGCTTCTTTTCACCTGCAACTCTTTACAGCTACATCGTTGAGCCTCGCGTCTGCTTCTTTTCATTCGTGACCGTGCCATAACAAAGCAAGAAACTCGTGGTAACGACAATATAAAATTTTATTTCCCGTCCTTGGTCGTTCGTTTCATATTATAACAGTCGAGCCGTTATTTCTAACGGCATCATTGAGTTTCTATGAAATCCATCGCCCGATATCTTCTCACCCGCGATTCTCCACACCGACATCGATGATATTGACACCGGGGTCGATGAGCCCCGCGTCTGCTTCTTATCGCCCGTACGTCGGGGGCGAAAAGCCGTGTTACCACCAAAGACAAATATTCGTTATATTTCTGAACATTTCCAACTTTTTTGCGGAACATTCTACCCTATCACTGATGCTTATTCTCTAACCATCAGACCTACATGTATCCGCAGGGCACCATCTAGATATGACGTTTCGGTCGTCGACAAATGTGGCATAGCGGGCCTTTTCGGAAGGTTATCGTCAATCTTCATGCTCAGGTTTTTAAATTTATCCGAACATACCCGTACGTTAGCCCCTTTTTTCTGCGTGACGTTTGGGTTCATGCACGTTGTATCTATAAATGGCCAGATGTCTACAAGTTTCGCGCATTAAATTTGGATCATGCCAACAACACGAACAATGCAAGTGTCATGCTAAGTTTCATTTATTTACAGTGATGCACACGAAATAAGAAATTCCCTTTTCTGTTATCTAATTTTTACTAAGAAATTATACAGATATTATTTACATCAACAACCATAAAACGGAGGTGCATTAATGATTGAATTTTCACGCCATCTAGAGCAAACATTCGTGTCGGCAAAACCTGCTACCACCTTGCAAATGCAAATCAGCTAAAGGTAATTAAACTCTTCCATAATGAGGCAGAAAATAATTGGTCGGTAATTGAAATTATAATACCGTTGCTAGCCTGCACTTTCCCAACATATAACTGAATGGTGGGAAGAGTACCACAGTTTCTTATTCAAGTGGAATACGAAGCCATAATGGTCCGTGATGTTTTCCTATGGTTACTTGTTCCAAAGGTTTTATGATCAGTGACGAATGTAATAGTGACGTAGATTCCCACTACATGCGATAGAAGAGACGAATGGGACATTTGGCGTAATCTGAAAATATTTACATATGCCACGGATGAATATAAGCATTGTTGGTCGTGCAGCTGCAATAGTTTACGATGTGGTTTACCGGTACACAAATGGAGAACTATAAGTCAATTCTTTTGAGCCGCTATACGCATTCATACAAATATCCAATATACAAAACCACGTGTAAATTTTATGCTTAGCATATTATATTTCGTCAGTAACGCAGTGAATTGACGTATTTCCTAACAATAGATGTGTACTTTCTAATGTAATATACTGTCAGTCTGTATAAAGTCACAAAGAGCATGTAATCGAAGGATATATTATTTTGTTATCCCCTGCTGAACTCCTACGGTATGATATCGTTCAAGTAACGATTTGCCAATCCCATGTGGCATTTTGAAGGGTTGATCAGACAGCGTACTTTACAACTCTAAGTTTCTAACGGACAGACTGAAAAAAAAACAATGTACAAGTTAAGGTGCGAACACACGATATTAAAACACACATTATCACGTAAGTGTATAGACGAATGGTACAAGTAATATAGTGACGTCATTCAAAATTTATACATTAATGAACGAAATGAACGTTTGCTCTCCTGCTATTTTATAGAACCACCGTGGGTCATCCCATTAACGCTACAATAAAAGTAATATGAACAACATCGGCTTTTCCTCGTGATCTGTTTCAAACCAAGTTCATTATAAATTATTTTAGTAACCATTATTCGGTAGATAAATAGTGTTACAAAATCTAATTTATAAATTTTAATTATATCTTGAAGTATCCCGCTCACTGTCGGTTGCTATGGTCGTGTTGCGTTTTTAACTGGATTTTAAATAATGTCAGGATATATAATGTGGCATACTATATAGTATAGTAAACGTCGCTAATAAATTCTCAATAAACTAAGATAATAAAAAATTATTCCTTTTTAATTCGGGTTGTTCGGCTCATTATAATGACATTATGCTTCTATGACGTGGTAAAGTCCACCCGAAAATTTTAGATTGTGTTGAATTCGAAACTCAAAATTTCATACGACTTGTATGAGAGTAAGGTCGATCGTGTACAGTCTCTTGTGCTAAGTCTAGCGTGTCCACGCCAGACACGACAGATTTTACCAGAGCTTCGTAAGTCACAACTTTCTGTGAGTGCTACGCCGGATGTCAAAACCTCTACCAGATATGCTCGGTATATTGCTAACTTTCACGTATTTCAGCAAGATGGCGCGCTCGCTCATCAACCCGATGGCGTGGAAGCGCTCTTTCTGACTAAGACACCAGACTTTATACGGCAAGACTCGCGGCTGTCAAACAGACCCGAACATAAACCCAGTGATCATACGATTAAATTTAATGTAATCGTGCGTATACGAACCCAATAAACGACTAACGAACTGTGACTGCGTATTAATGAAACGCGGAACCACTGGGTCGGCGTAACATCAACGGTACAGTGTATGAATGACGACGACGCACTACTTTGGTCATGCATGCATGCATACGCGATAATAGCAGTTAGTCGAAGCATTCCGTTTGTCGTTACTTCTGTCAAATGTGAGAACTATGTTGTAAAAGTTTCATTATGGAAATGAACTCGCCAAAAATAATTTTCTGTGCTGCCTCCAGAACCATTCTACAATGTGCCATACTTGACCGCTAACATTTTCTTCTAACTGTTTAACCTTTCATAGTTCTTTTCGTATGCATCTGCACATA
>WURV02154390.1:0-16714 GCA_011762755.2 Epimenia babai
ATATATACCATAATCTTAATGCAAATACCCCTACCAACATACATATTAGTTTTACAAGATAGGACAGTAATTTTAATTTGGCTAGCCTTTGTGCTTCGCTGAGTAAACAGAGAGAAATTCACAGACAAAAACTTACGCCACAACACACACCACGTGTGGCCAATCAGCCCATCTGCCAATACAGTCCAATATACTTGTTACAGATATATGTGTATATCGCTGGTATAAATATCAGCGTGTCCTTAAAAAACGGCATGAAATACTTAAATGTGCGGTAGAAAACCTCTGTGGCTCAATTGGTAGTGTAGCATATGGGTTATCTGTTGGTTGTGAGTTTGCGTCCCTTCAGGAGTATAGGTTTTTTCTGTGCATTTCTCTCGATTTAAGATTTTTTATTATTATTATCACAGCTTTTATTTTAAGAGGGTTGCAAAAAGACTATCTTAATTACAAGTATGCCGATTATTTACACAGTCCACTGCCTTCTGTAAACTAAACTGCCAAACTATGTAGCCTACAATCGAGAAACAAAAAGAGAAAAAATATAGAATAGCGAAGCGAACAATATTGCACAGTAATATACGAAATGTAGTCATAACAGCATTTACGATGTGATATTTTGGCAGTTGCATATCAAAATATCACATCGTAAATGGTGAGATAGGACAATATTAACCATCACTAGTCACCCTAAAGGTAAAATACAGTGTGCCATCGATCGTTTTGAGTATTTTTAGGTTGTAAAGCTTGTCAAGTGTCGCAGGCATCATCTTGCTATTTGTAACAATGGGATAATACAACATGGGAAATAAAAATTATTATTGTATTATTAAATACATTCATACATGTGAAAGCAAATTTGAAAATGAAATAATAACGACATGATAAATAATTATTATTTTACAATAGCTCTTTGGTTTTCACTTAATATTACAGCAAAATGCGGGATATATTTGTAATTGCATTGATAGAAATCTGAAAAGTGTGAAAAAAATCCGAGGTGGCATAATATCAAGGTGGCGATAATTCAATGAATTACTGTAGTGTTAAATGAAATCTAAACTACATGGGAATGTTTTACCAATTCGCTAATACACGCCACTCTAAAAAAATCTAGATTACATTAGACATATGATGGATAAAAGATAGCTGCCCAGTAACGATAACAAACGTTGAAAAAGCACTGCAGTTTTGAGTAACAGTCTGGAACATCGCGAACAGAATGATACTCGAAATAATATATCATGCCAAATATATCAGACAACGCATTATACAAGAGCATAAAAACCGTATAAAAAATTACCGAGAATCAATATACAAGAATGAAGATGAGTGATAAAAGCTGTTATAAATCGCGGTATTTAGATATGAACTCACAACTTGATAACGTAAGTGCGTAAATAAATGTGCATCAATAACTGAGTTATCAAAACTCCTGGTGCTGAGAATAAATAAGATTCTGCAATGATGCTGATTATATGGTGAGATTGTTGGCATCTTGGGAACTGTTTTACTTGTCGCTCCAATGAATGGCGTAATACGTTTTTAACAAAATGAGGTTAAACTTGACAAAAGTTAATGCCAGATAGGTGATAGATAACATTTAATTTTGAATCATTGTAGTATGGTAGAGGGCAACGAGCATCTTTGCTGCAGTTTTTTGGGAGAGTTTCGTAAATGTATCTAAGACACCTGGTGTTACACCTTTAGTACTGCATATAGTTACTAGTGAGGGGATTCATGGAAAATGACAATGAGGAAGGCAACGGAAGCTAGATAAAATGGAAAAGGGAGGAATGAAAGAGAGGAAGGGAAGAAGCAGTGACAGAGGGTGGATGAAAAGTGGGTTACGAGGGTGGAGAGAAAAAGAAGAAAAAGATAGACAGAAGATGAAGAGAAAGTGGTATGAAAAAAGGTTAGAAAGAAAAAAGATAGCTTGGAAAAATAATAGTAAGTAGCTTGAGGTCCTACCATCCAAGTTTAAAGGAATTATTCAAAACATCGTAATCATAAAATGTTCTAACCTTCTTTGAAGGTGATTTTCCAAGATAGTACAGTGTGTCAGTGTGGGTATGTGTATGTGTGTGTACCTAGTCCAAAGCTGTAAAAGTCACCAATTTCAACTCTTTTTCTAGATTAACACCTGATTATCGACAAAGAATTAGAAAAAGCTTGAAAATTGCTAAATTTCAGTTTACCAGAAAATTGAAATGTAGAAAGCACCAGATAAGCTGATAGGTTGTATTTTCGGCAGAAGTTAGAAAATGTCAAACTAATACATTTCTAGATAGATGGTTTAGGGCAGATATACTCTAGCAACATTTATCATCATTAGGATAATAAGGCGAGTGGCTGCATTTACTAAAGATTCAAGGTGGATCCAATGCGGATCTCACGACGCCAATCATTGACTATAACAGCGACAATCTAACAACATCCGAGACACTTAGCAATGAGACGAACGTTTCAACGAAGTAGGTCTTGGTATCCATGTCAGTCTAATTAAGACAGAGTAAGATATGAGGTATCTTTTACTGTTCGACTGTGTGAGACTAAGTAATTTTATTGATCATGCGCTCTCTCGTATGAACAGTATGACACGTTATCCAATGAACTGAAGTAATATACACCAGTAGTACAGTGGGTCGAAGACAAATACGACAAATACAGATGTAACGCCTTATTAATGCAAGGTTTCGTATAACGAGTATACTTCGTCAGGTCTAATGAACGGGCTGAGGTGAGATGTGGATTAAATACCTGACCAAAATCATACCATAACGGCAAAAAAACACAGAGAAGATAAAAACATAAGTGAAAGGTACGGTATAAAGTGAAAAGAATGAAATGACAAAAGGTCAAAATGAAAGCCCGAGTTAGGGTGGGAAGAAATCTCATGCATAAGTCGCTAGTTCAAATAGGTACAAATCAAGGATTTTTTCCACACCGTCTACTCCATAAAATGAGCAGAATATTTAGCAAGAATTGTATCGAATTGGGTCATTGCAAATTTCATGAGAGTATACAATATTGTAAGTGCGACTGACATTTATTAACAATAATATAGTAGCACTAGCACATCGCCTCCTTTTTTCCTTTTAGTGTTTATACAACAGGTGAACAAGTAAACAGGTAAACCGGTTTATACAACAGGTAAACAATAAAATTAGTTGATCTATATAAAGGCGGTACGACTTATCTCTTGCTTGGTTTTTCTAAAAACTAACGCAATGTTTATGAAATGAGGGTAATCCCCCTATTGAAATAACCTCAAATACGGAAAACTTGTCTAATTAGAGGAAAATTCTCAGCTACAATTCAAGACTCCACGATTCCAGACAGTCTAACACCCAAGAAGAATCCAATGGTTTATTATTATATTAAAGGTAACGTACGGAATAAAAGATGGTGTCTATGTTTGATACTCAACACGACATATCTTAGTAAAGAATCTTAGAGTTGAAATTGTACTAGAGAACATTGACTGAAACTGATAACAACCAAAATAATGAACATGACCTATTGAAATTCCCCCATCAAACAGCTATGTATGTATGTATATTGTTGTGTTAGCAACATTTGGCCTTTCCTATTCAACAAATACTAGTATACATGTATAAAATTACCATTCTTTAATCACGAGGATGGATTATGACCTTTTTGAGGCCTGTTGGCTATCTAGATATAAAATCTGACCATTTGTTAAAATAAAGTATTTTAGACTGCAGGCCTCCTTATTCATAGTTGTAATTTTTTTACATTAGATAAATTATTTAGTCATCCTATACTAAGTCTAGTTATGCACAGTAATCATACCTCACATGTTTTCAATTAATTTTCTTGTTTCTTCCCTGGAAAGGATTACTTACGCAAGGCAAAAACTTGACAGATTTAAGGATTCATCCAGGCAACATTAAACTTTACCTTTTCAAACTCTCTATATCTCTATAAAACTATGTCCACAATAATCCAAAAAGCACTACCAACTCAAATAAGACACTGAAATTTAACAAAATAATGTCATGCCGCCAGTATAGCTTTAGACTGAGGCATTAAACCTGATCTCTATAGAACTATGTAATCAATAGATGCAGCTAACATACATCTAAGCAGTTTTTTGGACCATACCGTAGTCAATATTGTCTGACTACAGATCAAAGAGTCGTGCGATTTTTTTTATGGAATACAGTTTCGTTCACATTTTTATGGAGGTGTTTTGTTCGGCATTTTGTTCACGCCAAAAAGCATCATAGAGACATGAGTGTACATAATGACACTATAACCGGGAAGTGACTGGAATGTAACGTTATTGTAACATGACTATTACAGAGATGCAATCTAGATATTATACGATGTAACCTGGTCGTAACATGACCTGTTTCTGGATAAAATCTCAATATATCATGTAACCTGGATATGTCGATTATGTTCATGAAACTAATGTGACTGTGAGCTGGATAAAATCCTGATATTAAATGATGTAACCTGGATGTAATGTGATTGTAAACTGGATAAAACCCAGATATTAAATGATGTAACTCTATGTAACGAATGAAATTTGGGTATAACATAGTATTATATGGATATGACGTGGATATAACATAAGTTACATGACTATAACTAGATGAAAATTGGACTGTAATTTCACTATAATATTGATGGAACATGACTTAAATATGGATAAGATTCTAACGTAACATTGCTGTAACAATAATTGTAACTCGCACCACATACTAACAATTATAGATATACACTCAATAACAAAAATTCCATAATCTTGATGCCCACAAAACAATACGCCAAACTGGCAGTAATACAAATATTATAGCTTACTGTATATGATGTACTGCCACATAAAGATAGACATCCGCATATCATCCTCGCCCTAGGACGCTATAATCCATAATGATGAGCAAAAAGTAAATCCAATATTGTCGTTGGAAGCCTTACGGACTGGCTACTGCCGAGAAGTCGTTTCGCAGAGATGCCTTCAAGCTTGCTGCACGCCTGAATCTCAAAGCGTGCAAGCGACAGACAGTAATTGGTGCTTGTCCATCGCCCAAATTAAACACCAAACCCACCACACAGACTTTGATGTACGCTGACGTTGCTCCGGGCCATCGGACGCACGCTTCCATTGACGTCTGTAGCCATAATTGAGTAGATGTTCGGCGCTTTTCACACGGAGCGTCGAGAGAATTTGTGACTTTTAATCTAGTCGCAATGTTTCTTTGATTGTTTCTGGGAGTGTTTGACGTTAATTGCTAGAGGCTGGTAAGCCGTGCTGTCCCCACGCAGCGATGGACTGGACAATTGATGGGCCATTTACAAATACTGTCTAGAGGTTACCAGAGTAGACTGAGTGATTCATCATTCATGGTAGAAGAAAAGAAATAAAGCACCGAATGTAAGGGAATCATTTCTCTATCGATCATCCTGAACCGCCCCATCTTCTGTTGTTTTGGTTGGCCATCCTTAGAGATGCCCCAGGCCCATAGGGTTTATGATTATATTTGAATCTGTTGCATTATGGGTAAGTAGCTTTGTCACTGTCGGTTATCATTAAAACAAACAATAAATGAAGAGGGGAGGGGTCGCAGTGATAGCTACATAGTAAGATATAAAAAATAATAAACATCTTAACCCTTTCTACACTGACAACTATATGTCACATTACTATAGCAATACATTTCTGTGAAAACAGAGCGCAAAGGGTTAACATCCTATTGATAAAATGGAAGTATTAATACGAGCTTTCGTATATCAAGTATACTTTAATAGACAAAGTATACATCAATAGATGAAAGTTTACATTCATCTCAAATCGCAGTTGTTCAAAATGTTGCTAGCTTTCTTCATTTCATGTCAAACAAACAATTAGGGTCTACAGCTAAGATTAAACAGTTTAATAGACCATTATTACCTTATACAACTCAAAGGTAGCCAATACTAGAGTCTAGCCGATGACGTAGCGCTCGCGTTATAAACCAATCAGCGAACGTTCAATGACAGAAATCCTGCTTCTTGAGACATTAAGTAACATTGTCTACATGCCCATTAACCGTGGATAGATGGATTAACAATTTACTCATTACTCAAAATAGTGACAAATATCTTTAGACAGTAAAAAATTTGGATACACTATTCTCCAACACAGTGTTTCTGCCTTTGTACCCTAAGAGGTATTTATAACGTGATACTCAAGCACCAAAATAACCCCGAAAATCTTAGATGCTGAGTCAAACAGTATAATCCCTATGCTAACAATCGATTATGATCTATAGGGTGATTGATTATTATGTATCCATTTTTGTAATGATCAAGTATATTACTATAAACGTCGCATATAGGGTGTAGGCAAGTACGCATGTTTTATTATATCACATTATTAGTACGCTTCAAGATGGTGAGGCTAAGCGATGAAAAGCGGCGGTTTATTGCGACTTTCATGGAGGTGTTTGATGGATCTGTACGAGATAAAACGGCAGTATGTGCAAAGATTTAACACAGTCGCCCCGACATGTAAAAAATCAAGAAGATACGTCAAAAGTTCAGAAGACAGGGTCAATGGAGCATGAGAAGGGTGTGGGAAGGCCGACCACCAGTCGGACAGAAGCCAACATGGACATTGTCAGGTATGGTTATGAGCAGAATCCTACAAAATCAACGCGACGCTGATCAGTGAAATTCAACATAAGCCAGACATCGATTGTACGGATCCTTCATGATGATCTCCATTATTGTGCTGATGAACTTGGAGCATGCCACGGGTCGTATGATCTGGTCAGATGAGGCTACGTTTCACGTGTCAGGCAGGGTGAACTCCCACTACTGTCGGATATGGGCAATGAGAGACCGGCAGTAACATGCGAGCATGAGCTGATAGGTAAATGTTTGGTGTGCACTATCCGGTACCAAAGTGTATGGACCGTACTTTTCCCCAATAAAACTATTTACGCTGAGGACTACCAGGACATTCTGCAGCAGTTCTTCATCCTGATCTATTGGCGAATGGTATGGACATAGATACTCTGGTCTACCAACAGGATGGTGCTCCCACGCACTTTGCAATTCGTGCACGGGATTGGTTAACTAAGACATCAAGGTGAATTGAATTGGCTGTGGAGGACCACTACTTGGCCAGTCTGCTCCCAGGACCATAATACACAAATTTAGTATGCATATTCCTACCCAAATTGACATATTTTTTCTATGATGACTTATCTCAAAACTTTGTATTTTTGTTTAGATAACAACCTTATTTTTAATTCTGTTTGTTCTGCACATTAGTCTCGTGGTTGAATAAGTCTAATGAAGCTTGGCTTTCATGTCTTTTTTAAGAAAATTCCGTTATTCTCTATGTTCGCTTATTAATATTATCTTATTATTTGAGACTGCTTCATAAGACATAATAGACAATAAGTCATTTCATTTTTAAGTCATTATAGTCTTCTTCTAACAGAAATACTTCTAATGAGCCATTAAACAACAATGGTCTCAATGTTTATCCTTGTGGAAAACCACTCCTTACTTACACTCATACAACCATTCCTGCTTCTGATTCATAGATTTAATTGCATTCTTGCAGTCTTCAGAACCCGATAACTATATCAATTACTACATGTGCTTGCCTACTCACGAGACACTGAACTCTGCTAATTTATTTCAGACACACCAGACAACACATACCGCGTGATCAGATCAATATAAGCTATATTAAGGACTAAATTCTCTAAATAAGTGGAACCCGCTTTGTGCGTTATTTCATTTGCAAGGCATAATTGTCACTAATAAGTACTATTCGTGTTTTCGCTATGCGTTCATGTCATTAAAAGTGATGGTGTATTCATCATGACTTCACATTAAATTTTTTAGAACATCCGTTGCATAAGCAATGATGAAAAATTTTTTAAGGGTACTTGTAGCTGTCTCTTTTTTCTCTCTATGCCAATGAATTTATATCAATTCTGATACTTCCTGCAGTTACATGGATGAAGACACTGGGCACTGATTTAGGTTATGCCATTAGGGTTTTAATTAACCAATAAATGAAGATCATAATAATTAGAATGGACTGGAATGAAAACACAAATAATCTAAATACCTTTTGATATTGGGCGGATGTAGCTGGTTGCGTATAGCTGTTGAGGCTGGTAGGTGGTTCGTATGGTATTGTGGTACAGGGTCGTACAGCAACAGACGGGATAGTTTTAGTTGAACCACTGATGCCACCTACAATATTTCATTGTCACCATTCATTATTAATACTTAAACAAACGCAAAAACAATTACACTTTGACAATTGGAGCCACCACAAAGCCCTATTCATGATTTAAAGATAGGAATAATCTAGTAAGGTTGGCACCTTAAATAGACATTGGACTCATTTTAACTATACATTTTAGACTATTAGAATAAATATTCAAATACATTTTAATTGACTATTTCGTTAAAATGTGATTCAGAAACCCCCTTGTCACTGTATGACGAGTGGAGGTGAATGGTTGGTGTACAGTATACGGTACGGCAATGACACGAGGCATATTTTCAAAAACAATCCCGGTGCAAATGATGTTACAAACCAAAATAAAACAATCTCAGCAAAATATCTACAGCTAATCTGACCCGAAGAAATCTAACCTAAGACAAAGCGCAAAAAGAATTATCACTCAGTTAGTTTTGAATTTGAAGTTTTCAATTGCCGACCAACAAGCCCAGTCCTTCTTATCTCATCAAAATATACAGAACATCAGAATGGCATGAATATAGGCATGATGAAAGTTAAAGTAGCAAGATAAGTTTCTTTTAATTACCATTTGTATGATTTTATTAGGTTTCATTAATAACCATTCGTATGATATTACGAGTTCCATTAATTACCATTTGTATGATATTTAGTTTCATTAAATAACCATTCGTATGATGTTATTAGGTTTCATTAAATAACCATTCGTATGATATTATGAGTTCCATTAATTACCATTTGTATGATATTATTAGGTTTCATTAATGACCATTTGTATGATGTTATAAGTTCCATTGATTACCATTTGTGATATAAGTTCAATTAATGACCATTCGTATGATATTACGAGTATCCATTAATTTCCATTCGTATGATATTATAAATTTTTCAATTTTGAATCTAAACCTTAATTAATAGCCTATTCGCAAATAAATAGTTCTCAGGCTAATGATGAGTTTTACGATGAATTTTTTGTTACCACACAAATTGACATCACTGTTTTCGCTTCTACAAGGAATGTAGTTTTCCACCCAGGTACATCCAAACTTCGTCAGCATGGTTTATTTATCTCGATCAAGATACATGCTGTTCATATTACTAGTGGGGGTGACAATAAAGACATGCTATCTGTCACACCGTATATACCGTACATACTAACTAACTTGTAGCTTCAAACATCATGAAGAACATTAATGATTATCTTCTTTTCTATCTTATATTCCTTCTCCATTTTTTCCCTCTGTTTTTTGTCAATTCATATATTTTTTTTCTCAGCATGCACTATGACGATATTGCATTATACAATCAAATTTTGTTGTGGATAGTCTAAGCATTAAAAATGCTAACATATTTTCTTGGTTTTAAGACTGTGTATAAACATTTGTGAAGACATAAAACACAAAAAACTCGCGTCCCTTATACCGACGTAAAAAAAGTCATACATCATCTGCTATCTTATTTACTTATAACTGGAAAATTCCAGAAAAACCCGCTCAATGTGTATATTTTTTATATTTGTGAGATGGGAAATATTAATGTGAATGCAGCATCATTAGCGTAATGAAAATGTGAAAGGGAAATAACGGATAAATGTCAGGATGGAGTATTATTTAGTGACAACTGGGATATTTCATAAAAACTTGCCCATTGTGCATCATCAATAGTTTCAAGATAGGAAAGACCATAACTGTTAACTCAATACAGCATCATTAGCGTAATGAAAATGCGGGGAGAGTGTGAGGAACGAGGGATGAATGTCAAGAGTCGTAGGCAGTCACTTGATTCCTCTCCGTCATAAAGGCACTTTCGATGATTCTGTGTTTGCTTCTATAAATCTAGGAGTACACGGGGTTTCTCATAGCACTCAAGGGCACTAATCTTGTAGATCAACAGGAAAACAGATTACTTAGGAATGGCTGCTTCCGTGAAAGCCATCGCTCAAACGTAACAAGCGAGGCCTGCTCGAACAATGTGGCAGGATCCAATCTTGTTAAAATAATTTTATTGACATTATCAATTTTTTACGTCGTTCCAAATCGGCATAAAGTGGTTCTGCGAAGCTAAAATGCTCTATCATGTATGGAGAGCGTGGATATGTCGCACACGATATAGAAATAACCCAAAAATAAAATGATGCTTCACTTACGATGCTGTCACAAAAACATGGGGTAATAAACTGGCTGTAGAAGAAACTGCGTAGAAACGAGGAATATGCAAGATTCTGATGAAATATGCGATCTGCAATCCCATTCCCTATATCTGATGCACAAACAAGGATGAAAGGGGTGATTTTGGTCAGTTCATATGTTAAGGGCATTATGTTTGTATGGGTAGTATAAGTGAGACAAACCTACCAGCATACAGTACTGTGCAAAAGTCTTGGGCCACCTGCATTATTGTTGAAATAATTCACTAGATGACATTTCTGTTGCATTATTTTGTGTAGAAATAAACAAATCTTCAATTATACATCGACCTAAATATTAAAGAAGTCTGTGTGAAATTTTAATGTTTTGTATGTCCACTTTTAAACTCCAAAACAGCAGTGATTCTGCTCGCAACACTGGTATGTAGTTTTTGAAGAGATTTGCGCCGTATGGTCCTCCAAATGTCATGGAGGACTTCCCACAAAACTGTTGCACAGGTCAGTTGTCACTTGTTCTTTCTCTTGTACATATAGTCTCAAACAGCCTCGATGATGTTGAGGTCCGGATTCTGGAGGTGCCCATCTCAGAACAGTGAGTGTGCCATCAGTGGTTTGTGTTCTAGGTATGTTTTTATTATGTTTGCAGAATGCTTATGGTCATTGTCTTGATGGGATGTGAAATTGTCGCCAATAAGCCACTTCTCTGATGGTATAGCATGATATTTGGCTGCATTCAGTATTCCCTAAATTGTCACCAAATCTCCTACACCATCTGCTGATATGCCTCTCCATACCATAACTGAACCTTCACCATGCCTAACTGCAGACTTTTGTTGCAGACCACAGACATGAATCAATGCACCCTTCACCTGAGTGCTACCTCTCGTACTGCCTCGTGTTTGTAGGTTTTGACTCGTCCGTCCACAATACCTCCCTCTATGGATCATCAATCCATGACTTATGTTTTCTAACATACTGGAGTCTGCAACATTAGGTTTGCAGAGGTATGGTTCTTTAGCTTTAACTCACCCATGGAGACTACTAACAGCCAGTCTCCTACGGACCGTGGATGTGTCAACTTTCGTGTCAGTTCACTCATCAAATTTGTACTCGTTTTTCGTCTGTTTCTCAATGATATTACGATATTAAAATAATACTCATCTTTTTGGACAGTTTTTTGCCTAGCATACCTTTTCTTATCTTCAATCATCCCAGCTTCTTTTTATTTAACGCTTTCACCGCCGTAATACTTTTTATATAATTTCGTTAATTGTGTATATCAATCTTACATTACTTTTATGGACCATAAATGTTATAATTAACTTATATAAGGCCAAATTGTGATCCCATATTGTATTTTGAACAATCAAAGATCAAATTTAACATAATATACATATGTTTCATAAACCCCGGTAACTAAGCGTCGTTGCTGATAGCAACAGACAGTGTGATACCGCACAAAACAGTTAACAACACACATTGGCATACATTTTCCACCAATTACACAGTCTCTACAACCATTACGCCATTACGTGTTAGGTGTACGACATCGTATGCCACAATCAGGCTTATAATCAGAGTCATCAAATGTCATCGGCATGTGACGCCCCGGGAGTCTATCCAGCACATCAGAGAGGGAGCTACCGTTTGATTTTCATTTATGTACATGCTTTGCCCGTGGTATAGATTTGATCAGGGCCTCAGCTACCTCCTGGCAAAACTGCCGTGCAGACATAGGTTTATCAAAGTAATCCAGCGCATATTTGTTTGTCATGTCTGACATCAACATATGCGCATCCTCTGTGAAATATAATTCAAGGTAATCGACAGGTTGAGCAGTAGTGGTATCGAAACGTCCGGGTAAATTCACTCCAGCCTTCTCACTGTACTCTGGATACCAAATTGGTAAATAGTTGTCAAAATCTCGCGATGGCAACCAGGTACCCGTCACAGGTATGCCGCTTATTTGGTGTTTCAGGTATGTGCGCACCTGTCGAGTCATCCCGATAGCCATTAATATCGTCATTGTCATCAGAAAAGTCCTAAGTTTTATCGTTGGAGTCAATTTCGCTTATATCAGAGTCCTAATCACACATTAACACACTTGCCACCTGTGCGGCAGGCAGACAGAAGTAGTCCTCACACCTCTACGCGACATTATTACTTTAATTAGCAAAAAACCCGGTTAACATTGCTTAATTATTAACGAACATGTGGAGTGTTTTGTCGCAACTTAAATGTGGAAGTAACTGTCACAACGTAGATTGCGAATTTCTGGTTTTGAAAACAAAAACACGGATCATAATCTGACTAGGAAAAAGTCATAAAATTTCAACTTTCAATGTTAGATACAATAATGTATATTTACAGTAAACATGAAATAGATAACAATTTTGAATAATACAGTGAAAAGTAATAATACAGTGACCCACATTGTGACAAATCTTCTCAAAAGTCAAGGTTAAAAATTGCTAATTTCTTTGTGTGGAAGGCATTAGGAAAATCCTCAGTTTGAATAGATTAAAACAACCCCTTGCATGGATGGCCGCATTTCAAACACGGAATCACTAGCACCAACCACTCCCTGTTTTGCTTAGTCTATAACTTTTCTCCACTTGAAACTGTCAGCAATACTTTGGTGTGTCACATTGGTGCCAAATATCTCAACCCCCACCCCCACAGCCCTGTTCACATTGAACTCACCTCTGTGTATATATAGCAACAGTAATGGCTCTCTTATCCGCAAAGCTCCTTCTAAAATCACGATAATCAATGATAACAACATTACTGTACAATTTGATTAGGGACATAAAATAGCTTGAAAGCTACAGGACATCAAAAGATTTTTTTCTATCAAGTATGCCGAAATAGCGTGCAGGCCAAATATGGCCAATTTCTTGTGCAAGAAAAATCCGTAATCTTATTAATTATTAAATATGTTACCTGTAGTTGCCAGATCATATGACTGAATCTCCAAAAATAAAAATCAGTGAATTCCGAAAAAAATCAACTGTATGTCTTACAATTTTGGGTTATTTTCTGCAAGTCTGGCCAATTCAGATGTATAAAGGCCACATATTTTAGTTATTTTCCACAATAACTATCCCCATATCTGGTCTACAGTAGCCAACAATTTTTATATTTTTTTCTGAAATAAGCTTCCCTATATCGGATCTATAAATTTTGGTAATTTTCCACAATAATTTTCCCCATATCGGATCTATAGTAAACCCACAATTTATGGTTATTTCCTGCAATAAGTCACCCCATATGTGAAGAGGCTGAGGGAAGCAATAGTCAGAGACAGACTACTGGGAGAGACTTTGCAATCAATGTGGGAAAGGATTATTAGCAAATGGCATCAAAGAGGCTTAAATGTTTTTATTTAGGATGAAAGGGATGAGTTAAATGATTGCCTTACAAAAAGATACGGGGACTGTAGCTGACCGAAAAAATACTAGAAGGTTCTCATTTATTTTTGTTGCGTTTCGCAGTATAAATGTCATAGCAAACTGTCAGAGAGTAGAGAGACTTTTGTGGCTTTGTAATTACACATCACGACATAAACGTCACAATAGACTCGTCACAACCCGCGATTACCACATCTGACAGACTCTCAGCACATTCTCGCATACGGCAAGTTGAATAATTATGACAATCCAGTCAAACAAACTACCTTTGAATTGCCGCATTCTATATAATCATAAGCGCGTTAGCAACAATTATGGGTTTGTTGATCATTATACCGCTTCGGGAACTGGGCCCTGATGCAGACAGCATCAACATCTGGAAATGACATCGAGATTCAAAAGGATGTATGCATAGTCTTACAGTTGCTATGGAAAGTGTAAATAAAGAGGCATTTGTAAGAGAGATGTGGTATAATACTACATGGGGATATATTTGTTGGAGAGATGGGGGGAAATACTAAATAGAAAGGCATTTGTACGCATTTTATATGTGGCATGATACTAAATGAAGAGGGAGATATCATATTAAATAGAGGAAAAAATACAAAATAAAGTGGTTTGTGTAAAAAAAGTAGAAGAATCCTAAATGAATAACCTTGTATATAAAAAATGGCTCAAAGAAGTGAATCTTGAGAGATTTTAGTTAGAATCTGCATTTGCAGATTTGCGGCACTTCCCTTTCGTGATGATATATATTCATGAAAAGATAATTTATAGTTTTAATTCTAGACGACTGTATTCATTTTAATTTGTGCAAGATTTAATTTGTGCAAGATTTAATTTGTGCAAGATTTAATTTGTGCAAGATCTAATTTGCTTACTGTATAGATATAGACATAGTTTGATTGTTCCGAAATGTTGCATCGAGTTAAGACACTCACTTTCATAATAGAGTACAGCCATAATATAGGAATTACTGGAGCATGAACGAGAACATTTATTGCATTGTTCTAATTGATTAGCTAACCAGTAACATGTATTATAGAGTTATACTTCACACCTTCATTGTCAAGTGTCGTAGGCATCAACTGATATTATTAGCGATATTATTAGCGATACTATTAGCAACACTATTAGCGATACTATTGGCATTACTATTGGCGATATTATTAGTGATATTATTAGCGATATTTCAGCAATTAACGTTGGTCCAAGTCCCATGATAAATAGAGGTTTATTTCAGTGCATGTCTCTCCATAATAATATAATTAAGTAAAATGACGATAAAAATGTAGTATTCACTATTAGAAACGCATCTGGTAGATCCTGACTATTGGAGCAATGTAACGGTCATATCTTACTAAAATGACCAAGATCCAAGTTCCATGAAATGTCACGAGAGTTATGATATATGAAAGTTGGATGATTTGCCCGTCTCGTCTATTGAATGATATATTGAGATATATAGAATATGACAGAGCTAAACCTATATATCTTTGACAGGTTGAATGCCAATAGAACGGGGCGGGGGCAACCTGAACGGGGTCTGTTGTTGAAAGATGAAGACACATTTGTGACCGCGCAGGTCATCGACCTCTTATCACCGTAGAAACTCCTCGACGGGAGCGATGGACACAACAAAAACAGGCCGCATTATCGGAGATGTGCAGGCAATACAAGAAGCACAACATCACTGCCTCCCGATATCTCACAAGGTGCGAGGATGTAGTGAGATTGTTAAGGTTAATGGACATGTACAGGAATAATTAGGCTTGGTAAATATTAGAGAATTATTATATGAGGCAAATTGTCCGAGGGGGGGGGGTTACATCGCTGGACGAAATATCTTCTCAGAGGTCTAATAGGGCATACTTAAGATTTGTACTTAGCCTATAAGTTATGACATGATTTGTCCTCCCAACCCCCCCCCCCCCCCCCGATTGTCATTTGTCACAGTGAAGGGCATAATAATGCTCAATAGCTCCGTTGGTAAGAGCACCAGGCCAGTTATCTAGATACCGTGGGGTCGATCCCCATCAGTGTGTAGGTTTCTTTCTGTGTATTTCTCTCCAGCTATTCAGAGAACCAAATTGGCTACCCTCATTAAGATTCCGTGGATTATGTAAATTAAAAATATATATCTATAGCTTAATTGTGTGGTTTAAGGCTGAATAATAAATTATGATTATGCTAAAGTCAATAACACGATACATAACTTCATAAAAATATTTGGAGAGAAATACACAGGAAAAAACCTATACCCCTGATGGGGTGAGGTGAATTAGTGTTGTTTGGCTATCCTAATTAACATCATAAAAATATGGCTTCATTTCATTGAGAGCTTGAATAAAAAACTATTTGGTAAACTAGAAATTACATGCTTATTGGACATAATACAAGCTAGAAAGTCAACCTGGATAGGGCACGTATTAGATATGTTGGAAAGAAATACACAGAAAAATTCTATACCTTTGATGGGACCCCATCAGAGGTATAGAATTTTTCTGTGCATTTCTTTCCAACTATTCAGAGAACTACATTGGTCATCCCCTTTAACATCGCGGTATTAGATATGGACAGCAAAAGTGATTTCAGAGTAGTATTAAATTGGATCTCTACTGGGAAAAGATCTGAGTGACCAAACACATGCATGGAGAAGAATGATGGAAAAGACTGAGAAAACATCGGGTGGACATTGTGGGGTGGGGTGAAACATGTGGCGTACAGGGAGCAGAATTGGAGAATCTTGCACATGCTCAATTTTTCCAGCAGGGGCATACAGACTCCGTAAACCCTTAGTATAGGAAATTTTCTAGAAAACTTCACAAAATTTATCATAATAATACTGAAGTTTTATTTTAAGTGCCATATTATCGCTTAGTCATTGTGACAAGATGATGCCTACGACACTTT